>CM061065.1:81826469-81973197 GCA_030762895.1 Sophora flavescens | reverse complement strand
GGACAGGTTCTAACCCTAAAAAGGGATGTTTTCCTTGCTCTTATCCCAAGAAGACTTGATATCTCATGGAGTTTTTATTCATTCTTCTCTTCTCTTTAGTAGTTTTCATCGCGTAGCTAAACCACTTTTTGTCAGTTGGGATGTTTGTTTTCCAACTTGAATGGTTCTGATTTGGTTTAATACAGTTAATATTTCTTTATGAGTGTTTATTCTATGCTTAATGCTTTCCTTGACATCCGGATTTCACCTATGGAATGATTTGTTGGTTACAGGCAATTGAAAATTTGATGCCAGCGTCGTTTTAATCAAATTCCAAGTAGCTTCCGCTTAATCTAGGAATAGGTCTCTGGGTGCTTGCAGAACTAGCAAGTCTTGGTTCTTTATGCAAAATTCTCAGTTAATCCACCTAAGACATTAGGGTTTAATTTGGGGTTTTAGGCTCATTCCACCTAAGAAATTAGGGTTTAAGTATTTCAAAAGGCTTCGATTGTCATAATTGAATTAGGACTTGTAAGTGTTGGGAACCATTTGACATTAATCAGTTGAGGATTACTATAGTTTCAACTGACAATTTTATCCAATTGTTAACCACACCCCCTTTCAGACTTAAGGGTCTGTTAAAATACCGTGACCAAAACATTTCCATTGCTTTTGTTATTTTATGTTTCGGATTTCTTCATGCCATAGTTTAGTCTAGAGAATGTTTGACTTCATGACCAAAATTGGCAACCGATCCAGGATCTATATCCGGTCTCACCACCCGAACATTTTTTGCGACGAGGTGCTACTTGCCTAGAATTCGCCCAACAAGTTTTTGGCGCCTACACAGGGATTGGTTTTGCCAATATCATTGCTAGGTGTAACAGCTATTGAATCTAATTTAGACATTTTTATTTTATATTATTTTTGTATATATTTGATTTTTTTCCTTTGGGGTCTTAATTGTCCTGGGTGAGGTGGATTTGAATTGACAGGATCATGGATTACAATTATTATTATCCACCGATGAATAAATGGAGATGTTTCGAGCTACAGCTACGGCTAGATATGCTACAATTGACCACAAACATCCAACAAGGGAGTAAATATGTTATCTAAGGGCAACATCCTGCTCCCTCCACCATTTAGGCTATTTTGAATACACACTCCAATGTCCCAACACTTACAATCGCAGGCAAACCTTCCAATGCCTGGATTGATCATAGGAACATTGGGAATCTTCCACACCTTCATATCAACCACAACCTTCTCACTGGGGGGATTACCCACGAATTTGTTTTGGAAGATTCCCACATCCACAACCACAGCCAATTTTGAGCAACCTATTTTGGAGGGAGCGATCTTTACTTTGAGGTTATTTTTGAGGAACTTATAAAATCGAGAGTTTGGGGTTGAGGAATTTTACTTATTCAAGCTTTTGTAGCACATATCAGAAAAGTCCAACTGTCCATCTGAAATGTCAAAATGGCATCTTGATGGATAATATACTTGAAGATGATGGAATAGTCGGATGAAAAGGAAGATGAAGAGGTGGAGCAAACTAATTAAGAAGTGAAGAACATGTTTAAAGAGAACATAGTTGCACCATCTCCCATTGAACTCCCCATTAAAGAGATTGAAAGAAAGAGGCATTTGGAGGATGTCTACTCACCAGAAGACTGAGGTTTCAACATTTGGAACAGATGACTCTATTGGTTCCTATGCATGTGTTGATTGTGATGAGAGAAATACTTGTGTGGTTTAGGCGAGATTGTCAAAAGATATATGGAAGGTGTGATGGACGGTAATGCAAATAGCTAGCACTGTTCTGTCCAAGCAGCACCGTGATCTTCCACTTGCCTGTCACCACCCATTGTGAAGAAACCAACGGCGGATTTCTTGCCTCGCCTCAGAGAAACTGGATTTTGCACCTTAACTATAAAGGCACTATGAACAGTCCAAGATGTCGAAACCCATTTGTGTTGGGGAAGACTTTGCTGATACAGAGGTCATCTTTGATCCAGTTATAGAATAATTGAAAAGTTCTTCACAATTCGAGAAGTCGCCATGACTCTCGAGCACCAACTTTCATATCTATGTTGCAAGTTATAGGATTCCTCGGAATTTGTTCACTTCCTGTCGTATCACTAACCCTATGTCATGCCAATTGGGATCAGGCTGCTTTTCAATGTTTTCTTCTTAACCTTTCTCTTTAGTTATTTTCATTTTCTGCCTTCTTATTATTTGCTTGCCTGAGTCATATGTATGAGTCCCAAAGTTGGTAAGCTTGAAGGAATTTTGACTGGAATTTAAAGGCTGTGAGCTGCACGGTATGATATATTGATTGTTAACTTCCCCTAGGTTTTTAAAATTGAAAATTTATCCTATGTGAAAAAATTGAAAATTGAACTTTCAGTAATTTTATTATGATTACATGCCTTATGGTTTGGGGTAAAAGGATGCACACATTAGGGTTGTATCTCGGTCAAAAAATTTACGAAAAATGTCCAGTGAGGAATTTTATTTCCAACATTGTTTAATTGTGTGAATCACTTTTAAGTCAGTGACTCTTCCCAGATTCGTCAATCTTTCTTCATAGTCCGTATAAGCTCATATGGATGTAAATAGCTACTTGGCCTAAAGACCATCCCTATGCATGTTCCCTAGTTAGCCACATTGAGCTTGATGCCTATTGTTTCTTGATGACCTTGTTGGGAATTTAAGTAGAAAACAAAAGGAATGAGCGGAAAAAATTCCCATCAAGGATCCGCGAATGGTCATGATTCATGATTAGAAGGTTTACCTTGAAGCGATGGCTGCTGGTCAGAATTGTCTATCACCAACACAGATCAACGATGTCTCTAAAGGTATCCACCAGGCATTCACGTGAACGCCTTCAACGTCACGTAACCCAAGCGTCTTCTCCCAATAGCTTCAAAACCAGAGACTGCTCACACTTACTCTCTATGCTGCTAGGTTATCAAATGGGGGCACAATAACTTAAGTGGTATACCAGAGCCTTAAGTGAGTTAGTGAGCAAGATTTGACCTAAGCATGCACTATGGCTAGGGCACATAGGAAAGTTCAACTCTCCTTTAATGCTTCTTTTAATCTATCTTCTTATGTGACTCATAGGTTCCCAAACGTTAGTAGTAATATTAAATCCCATTTAATATTACAAACAGTGAGCTGTATCTAGTAATACATCCTTTACCTAAGTAGTGAGAAAGTCATGATTTGACGTCTTTCGCGACAAATATTGTTTGCATTATTATCCCTTTGTCCTATTCTATTTGAAACAAAGACATAGAATGTGTCACCCCTTGTATGGGTTCAATATCATGTTCCGATCAGTAGATCTAATGTAGCAATGAGGTGATTACTCTATATTGACTCATTTCAACTATAATTATTCTGATCTTACCTATCGGAGCCCAGAATTACTCCGTTATGTAGGAGGGACAAATTCCATCTAGGTCACTATCCTCAGATGCTTGATATGTCTAACACCGTCTTAATCATCACATTAAGGGATGGCGTTTATGATATTAAAGCCACACGACTCTCACATGTAGGGATAGTAATATTCCAGGTCGAAGATTGCATACACCATTGTCACTATGAGAACTACTTATGACACTCACGCGCTCCATGTAGTTTCTCAGGTGGGTCAATCCAGTACATCATTACCTCAATATGTATATGTCATCTATCTCAGATGATGACCCAGTGAGATATGGTCATCGGTCTGCACATAATAGTCTCCAATTGTATTATTGTTGTCCTTATTAATAAAATACTTGACTACGGATATTTAAGATTAGGATTTCATTGTTCGATAGTGTCGATCCACGATCAAGTCATATACTTGATATTCTATTAAACTAAATTTCCATTCTAAGGACTTTATTATGTTTAAACAAATATCACAATAAATTGGAATGCCTCTACATATATATATAGCAAGATACAAATGTAAGTCTAAGAAAATACATTGGCCTCTAGGGCTACACCATGAACCTTAGGTTATAAGCCAAAAATCGAGAAAAAAACCATGTTAACCGAATCTTAGGATTTAGGAGAGCATGGAAGCTTACAAGAAGGGTTGTAAGAAACTAAGCTTGAAGGGGGTAGCAAGAGGTTTGATATGTTATTTTGGGTTGAGAAAAAGAAAATAAAGGTTGAATCCAAGGAGCAAAAAAAGAAAAAAAGAAAAAAATGCCAAAAGAAAGGGGGAAAATAAAAAGATGTCAAAGAAATAGGAGCTACACCCAAAGCATCGAAAGAAAAATGGAAAAGGAATTAGAGTGAAAATCAAGTGTAAAAGTTTATCCCTCAAATTCCCTAGGGATGTAAAGCCTATACCTTTGAACATCCTACATTTAGCCAGGCACCGTTACAACATTTAAAAGACCTTTGATGTTGCATGCATGTTTCGTGGGAACGATTTTGAGATGAAAATCAAATTCATAGAAGTTCTCTTGAAATGTGAAATTGAGTGAAAGTTGATAGCCCAGACATATTGAGCGAATGAGTGAATTATTAAATGCCACTTGTGAGGAAGGCAAATGTTTGAAATTGCGATCTCCCTTTTTTGTGTAACTTGGATCCTTTGCTTAGCTTAGATTAATAATTGCATGAACGATTAAATTTTCAATTGTTAAAGTAAATGAATGGGATTACACTTATGCAAGGGGGAAAACATTGAAGAAAAATTGTTTTGTTAAAATTGCATGAAAGTTGTCAAATTGATTGAATCTTTAAGCTTGCCAAGTTTTGAGTCTTTTTCAGTTTTAGTTTGTTTGGGGCAAGCAAATTTTAAGTTTGGGGTATTTTGATGAGGCCTCGGCCTATCTAGTTCTATAACTAGTAAGACCATGATTTTTGTGCTAATTATTCGAGTTTAATCTCGTTTCCCCAATGGTGATTTAATTGTCCTCAGCAACATTTTGAGTCTCTTAAGTAGTTTTAGGATATTTTAGTTAATTTTGATTCAAATAAGGCATTAATGCTTGCACGTTTTAGGTTAAAGGGAAGAAGATCAAAAAGGGAAGGAAAATAAAGCGAAGCCGTCACACGTATAGGTGATAGTGATCGTAATAGTAATGAGCCAGCATGAAGATCGAAAGGATCAACGCCAGCGGGTGATTCCCGTCGTAGCAGTGACACGTTAATTAAGCCGGACACCTTCAGCGAGAATCTGTCTTGGCCAGGCCGTGATGCCCAATCGCGCTGATGTATCAAGAACCCGAATACGCGCCCGGGAGCGAACCCGTCACGGCCCTGTCGAGATGGCCATCCACGGCCGTGATGCTGTCCCGATCTATAAATAGTCATCTGGGCGGAACAAAAAAGGGGGCACTTGGGGAGGATGGGAGGGTGGCGGTCGGATAGGGGTTCTATCACCAAAAAAGGATGTTTTCCTTGCTCAGGACCGGAAGAGGATGGAGGATTCTTAAATGGAGTTTTCTTCATCTCTTTCTCTTTCTCTTCTCTAGTTTTCTTTATCATGTGCAGCTAAACCCTTTTTTGTTGGGGTTATATATTTGCTCTGAACTTGGTTGTCTTTTGATTTGGTTTTAGACAAGTTCCTATTTCTTTATTAGTGTTTTGATTCTATGCTTATGCTTTCCTTGATCAGATCACCCATGGAATGATTTGTTGCTTTGATAGACAATTGAAAAATTGATGTTAAGGCACGCTCATGAATCAAATGCCAAGTAGTTCATGAATCTAGAAATAGGTCTTGTGGTGCTTGCAATCTTATAAGTCTTGGCTCTTTATGCAAAATCTCGGGTTAATCCACCTAAGACAGTTAGGGCATAATTTGGGTTTAAGCTCATTCCACCCCTAAGAAATTAGGTTGAGTATTTCAAAAGGCTGATTGTCATAATTGAATTGGACTTGTGTTAGTAACCATTTCATTGCAATCAAGGGAGGATTAATTGAATAACCCGACAATTTTATCCATTTGTTAACCACACCTTTATTGCACTCAAGTGTTTGTTAAAATATCTAAAGACAAAAATATTTCATTCTTTTGTTGTTTTATGTTTTGATCTCCTTCATGCCATAGTTTAGTCTGGATGGTTATTTGACTTGTGAATTGGTAATTGGCCGTCCCGTTGGGTGATATCAGGTCTCACTACCGTGTACTTGTGCGACTAGGTATACTTGCCTAGAATTGGTCAATAGTACATTCTTCCCAAGCATTTTGAAAAGGCCAATCAGTTTTGCTCTTTAATTCACGTCTCAAGTTATTTCGGGCAAGTTGGGATCAAGGTGGTGGGTCCATTCCATGTCGTCAGTTTCTCCATTTGGTGCGGTTGAATTGGAGGATCCATCATCCGGAAGAACTTTCATGTTATGGGCAAGGTCTAAGCACTACCTTGGAGGAGACTTTGATGTCAAACAGTCTCCATCCTCTTACAACATCCTCTTAGAGATCATCACGCTGCGTCAAGCTAGTGACGTTAAAGCGCTTATTGGGAAGCAAACAAGTTTTATTTTTCCTTTTTCATTTGTTTTGAATTTAACTCTTGGGATAATTTGAGAAGATCGAGAGGAAAAAAATCATAAGTTGTTAGTTTTCGTTAGGGTGTTTTCGGGGCAAGAAGGAAGGAGAAGCAAAAAGGGCAAGGACAAACAGGTAACCATCACGCCCAGGGGATGCACCGGTCACGTGATGAGCAAAGAAGACAGAAAAGATCACGGACCGGTCGTGATACCCATCACGGCGTGATGGAGGGCCCGGATCGAGGAAGAATCATTGCCTAGCCGTGATGGAGGTCACGGTCGTGACGGCTTCTCCACCATGGACCGGAAGTGATCACGGCACCAGCCGTGAGAGGCATCCACGGCAGTGACACATTTCAGCATCCCTTTGACTAGGCATGTGATCCAGCACCACCATACGCCTCGGTGAGTTGTTCCATTCTTCTCCCTCTCCGACTTGATTATTTACATTGAGGACAATGTAAGTTCTTAAGCGGGGTAAGGGGTATTTTTCCAAATTTTTGAATTTTTGCATTTTTCATGTTGCATTCATTTAGGCATAGTTTTTGCATTATCACATGATTAGATTGACCCTTGCTTAGATTATCATCCAATTGTGAGAACTTCAGAGCCAATTAAATTGAGGTAGTGAATTTTGAACCCAATTTTTATTCTTGTGATGAGGCTACAAATAAAAATTCTTGAGATGATCTTTGATAGTTGATGATTAGCATGTGATTCCAGAGGTTTGTGTTTCATTGATTTTGAACTACTAAAAGTGAGATTTTTTGAGCCAAAAAGGAGTACTCACTAAATCTACCCGTTCTTTTGTGATAGAGTGTTATTCCTCTTGGATTTTATTTCTCTAGTACTTGACTTGAAAACCGTTTTGAAGCTTAAAAATTTTGAAATTTTTTTTGAAAATGATTGAGGCACTAGGTATTTTCCAGCCCTGGCTTTGATTGACTAAATGCTACCCCTTAGTTGCCCAATTTTGAGCTACGAAGAATACAATACTTTTCTTGGTACCTAGAAATACTTTGATGAATGATGCTTGATAGGGGACCTTCTAAAGTATTGCACAAAAGGGTAAAAGGTAGTTTTGAAAAAGTTTGGTATAAGAAAGTTAGAAAATATTTCTCTTTTATTGGAAATCTCCCCTTCTCCAAATGAAAAAAATAAATAAATAAAGAAGAAAGAAAAAGAATATAGAGAAAGGGATGACAAAGGAAGTGAGAAATAAAATAAAAAGTGAGATTTTTGGTGGAAAAATGAATCGAAACCCCAAAAGGGTATTTTAGAAGGTGTTATGGTTTACAATGCTTGATTTTTTGATTAGCCTTCTTAAAATTTCCTTTTCTTGATTTCTCCACCTAACGATTAATCCCATTGCCCCATTACAACCAAAGTAAAAGACCTCTTGATTCTTAGGTGTTTTCATTAATAAAGTAGAGATTTGGTTGATAGTCAAGCTTATATGGTAGAGTGCCTTCCTTGAGAGGAAATTGAGGCGATTGTCGCGATGTCCTTAAACACTTCAGTGAGGTGAGAAAGAGTGCCCGAATCATTGAGAATATGAGTCTAGGAAACCTAAGCTTCTAATTGGACTTGAAATTGATTGTCTCTTGGTGAATTAATTGAAAATGCCTGTTACTTGGATTAGTTGCTACTCGGTTTCTTGGTTCACTATCTATGATCTGATTATTTATATCTTCAGCCTTGGTGATTGCTTGACGACAAGCAAAGTCTTAAGCTTGGGGTGATTTGATGAGTGTGATTTCACCTTATATTTCATGTACCTTTTGCATGCATTTTTCATATATTTTAGGCATATTTAAATTGATTTTAGATAGTTTTTACCTTAGAACGGGTAAGGTGGATTCGTGGTATTGTTTTGCAGAAATTCAGGATAAAATGCCCTAGATTGACCATGATGGAGCTTTGATGAAGATAGAGCTTGAAAAGTGAAGAAAATGAGCCAAGCAGAGCCTATCACGGCCTAGCCGTGATGACCATCACGGCCATGATCAGCAGAGCTGAAAAGAAAGAAGGCAAAAGTCGAGGCTGTCACGGCTTAGCCGTGATGCCTATCACGGCCGTGACACGTTAATTGAGCCGGGCCCTTTCTAGGCGAGATCTGTCACGGCCTAGGCGTGATGCCCATCACCGACGTGCCAGACCAAAATTTGAAAGTGCGCCCATGGTAGAGCGAGTCAAGGCCTAGCGTGATGGCCATCACGGTAGTGACGCGCGCCGATCTATAAATAGGTAGTCCGGGCAAACAAAAGGGACTTTTTCTGAAGCATATTTTTACCTTAGGGCGGCTGGAACCCTAAAAAGTGATGTTTTCTCTGCTCACTGGAAGAAGATTGGAGGATTCTTCATGGAGTTTTCTTCATCCACTTCTCTTTTCTCTTTTGTAGTTTTCTTTTATCACTATGAGTAGCTAAATCCCTTTTGTTGGGGTTAGATGTTTACTTTTCTGAACTTGGTTGTAATGTAAGTTCCTAATTCTTTATGAGTATTTGATTCTATGCCTAATGCTTTTCTTGGCTTGATCACCCATGGAATGATTTGTTGCTTTGATAGACAATTGGAAAATTGATGTTAAGGCATGCTCATGAATCAAATGCCAAGCAGTTCATGAATCTAGGAATAGATCTTGGGGTGTTTGCAATCTTATAAATCTTGGCTCTTTATACAAAATCTCAGGTTAATCCACCTAAGGAATTAGGTTTTAATCTGGGATTTTTGGCTCATTCCACCTAAGGAATTAGGGTTTGAGTATTTTAGAAGATTTGATTGTCATAAGTGAATTAGGACTTGTGTTAGTAACCATTTCATTGCAACCAAGGGAGGATTAGTGTAGTCTAACCCTGACAATTTTATCCATTTGTTAACCACATCTCTTTTTGCTTGTTAAGTGTTTGTCAAAATTCCTAAAAGACCAAAAACATTTTATTCTTGTTTGTTTTGTTATATGTTAAGATATCCCTTCCATCCAAACGATCGTCTAGATAGTAGTCCGATTTGCGAAAGTGGTACTTGTCCGTGATCCCTCGAGCGATGCCGTCTCACCCCGTATTACTTGTGCGACTAGGTATACTTGCTAGAATCGTCAACAGTGTTCTATTTTTGCAGCCAAGAAAGTGAACTCGTTTCACCTTCCACCATTTTTATTTTCACCAACCAGCTAAGTAAGCTTGAGAGTGCATGATATCCACGCTTGAGCGTGCCCACGCTACCGTGGAGCCTCCCACGCAGGAGCATGGAACCTGGTCGGCCTACTTCTTCGCGAAAACTTGGTGCCATGCGTCCTGCCCCCTTTGCCACCACTTGACACCTATTTGTCATGCACCTGATCCCCAGAACGCTTTAGCGTTTAGAAGCAAGCTCTAGCGTGCCCACACTAGGATGTTGAGACTTTGCACGCTTGAGCATGTTGCCTAGTCATAAGTGTTGTTTCGCTCGTGTTAGTTCGATTCAAAGCCAACTAATCCCAGATCTTTTAAAAGCTTTCAAACTCTTAAACACACACAACAAACATATAAACTAGGGTCTTAAAACATGAATGTTACATTACTACCCCACTTACGTGCCTCAGAATTTACATTACCTCGGAAAAGGTGTGGACATTGCTCTTTGTATATCCGCCTTACGCTCCCATGTATCATCTCTGTGATATCATCTCGTATGACCATAAAAAAATGGATCTGCCTACCGCGAAGCTCCTTAATCCTTTATAGCTCTATACTAACGGGTAAAGCATCATACTCTAGATTCTCTCGCAGTTGTATAGACTCTAGCTCAAGAACATGTGATGGATCAAGGTAATACTTCCTTAAGTGGGAGACGTGAAAGAGCGTCATGAAGGTTAGAAAGGTTAGGTGGTAAAGCAATATGAAGGCTCTTGGACCAACCCATCGATGACTGCGGAAAGGTCCAATGAATCTAGGAGTGAGCTTTCTAGACTTGATGGCTTTGCCAATTCCGAGTCTTTGGAGTAACTCAAAAACACGTGATAACCTTCCTGAAACTCTAAGGGTCTCTCTCTTGTTATGTCTTGCTAGCTCCTCTGCCCCTATCATGTTATTCCTTCATATTTTCCTTATCTTCCTAACATGTTTTGTCGTCTCACTGCACCACATCCGGTCTCATTACCAACACAAAGGGTCCTTCACTTTCTACCATACAAAGCTTCATACGGTGTCGACCCCTATCTCTTTGTGAAAACAATTACTATAGGTAAACTCAATCAAAGGTAAGAACTCATCCCAACTGCCGGTGTGCTCCAACACACTAGCTCTCAAGAGATCTTCCGGTGAGTAGATAAATCGGCTCAACTGTCCATCAGGTTCAGGGATGATGGCGAAGTCATCCTCGACTTCATCTACAAAGAACTATGCAATCGTCTCCAACATCTAGATGTAAATTTTGGATCTCGATCGGAGACAATGCTTGAGGACACACCATTAAACCTGACTACCTCCTTGATATAGATCTGGGTCAACCCCTCCAAGGTGTAACTCTCACCAACTTGGCTCCGAGGGTGAAATGTAACACCGTTTTATCGCGTCTTAACTAGTAATTATATTCTATATTTTTACCGGCGATCCATAAAATGATTTTGAGGAAAACAAAATCATATTTGAGATCTTCTACATCGAAGGAATTTACGGTGAAATTTTTAGGTTTAAAACTCGGGCGGAAACCGGTTTCGTTTTTATTGGCAATATAGTTTTATACCGATAGAAACCCTAATTTGACCGTAACTTAGAAATTCTAGACTTTATCATGATTTCATTGATAAAGTATATTTCTAAAATGTTCACACGAAAATAAAATATTATATTTTGTTGGGCGAATTTTTGGTGAAAAACGGGTGAAAACCCTAACCGAGATGCGGACCGGATAGGATACGGGAGGAGTACCAAAGATAGGGATGACGAGTCACCATGGATGACTCACCTAATGAGTCACATAGTGAGTCATGCAAGTCATGATTACTAAGTTAAAATATCTAGATATTTTCCTTATAACCTAACCTAGCTTTGGTTAACATCAACCATGGTTTACATTTAGGGCTCGTTTGGTGGTCAGGATAAGAGAGACGTGATAGAATAAGCTATCATATCCTGTCTGAAACTATTGTTTGGTGAGCCAGCAGGATAGGATAAACAAATCTTGTCTCATATCCTATCATGTCTATCTAGTTAAAATTCTATCATGAGGGGGGAGCTGTGTTAGAACTCAACATGATAGGATAAGGTGATTTAAAGTATAATAAAGTATAAACATATTTTATACATAAAATAATTAAAGTATAATAAAATATAATATGGTTACCAAAAAAGGTATAATAAAACATAAAATAATAAAAATATTATTAATTAATTAGAAAAAAAAATTCTCACAAGGGTAATTTTGTTATTTTATATTATTTTAAAAAACTGAAAAATAAATAAAAATATTCTAATAATTTAACTATATATAATATAAAAACTAAAAATGAATATTTAAAATAATAAAAAATTTAATTTAAGTTAAAAAATATTTTAAAAATTTTAATTTTTATATGTAACTTTATCACAAAGACAATTTGGTCTTTTTATATAATCTTAAAAAATGAAAATTAAATAAAACTAAAATCTAATAAAATATGAAAACATTCAGAACAAAAACGAAAATTTTAAAATTTATATTAAAATTACAATGCTATCCAGTTGGTTATCTAGTGGACATCAAATATCGGATATGATAACAGCTTATCTTGCTCATATCATATCCTACTCATATCCTGCTCTCTTATCTGGTGGTCAGGATAGGATAGGGGTGGATAGGATAAGAGAGCAGGATAGGAGTAAGATAGGATATGCGCATGATAAGCTGTTATCCAATCCGACGTTTGGTGTCCACCAGATAACCAACTGGATAGCATTGTAATTTTAGTATGAATTTTAAAATTTTCGTTTTTGATATTAATTTTTAATATTTTATTAGATTTTAGTTTTTTTTTTATTTTCATTTTTAAGATTATAAAAAGACAAAATTGTCCTTGTGATAAAATTACATATAATATTTAAATTTTTTAAAATATTGTTTAACTTAAGATTATATAAAAAGACAAAATTGTCCTTGTGACACAAGCTTATTTGCTAAAAATACATGTTTGGCTTTCTTGATCATGAATGGGAGAGTATGTTTAAAATGTTAAATTATATGCCATGAACTTATGTGTTGATACATGGACATGTATGTGTGATTATGAGATTGATTAGTGAAGTGAGAATATTCACTTTGTGGATGCTTAATTTCGGCCAAGGCTAAGGAAATGGCATGATAATTTTGATTCCATCAAACTATGCAATTCTAAGTTTGATAAAAAAGTTTAAAAAGTAATAAAATCAAGAAGGAAATGAAAGGTTACAAAACTATTTTCAAGAGTGTGAGATCTTATTTTTGAGGCTTCAATGAATCCAAAATAGTTTAAATTTGAGTTTAAGATTTAAGAGAAGAAAAATCATGTTTTAGCAGACTTAAAAATAGAATTTTTGTGAAATCGGACATGAAAAATAAACAAGGGTTCTAATTTCGTCCAAAACTGTGTTAGACAGTTTGAAACTGTTTTTCAAGTCTATTCAAGTGTCCTAAGACTCCAAAATGAGTTTTGGAACATTTGGTTTAAAAATCGTTGAAAAAGGGGCTTACGCGATTTTCAAATTTAGCGACGTTCGGTCAAGTTTTAGGATTTTTCGTACAACCCATAGAATGAGACTTGAAATTGGAATTTAAATACCTCAATATAGATATTTGAAGTTAAGAAAGTGAATGATTTGAGAAAATGATTATATTTTCAAAAATACAGAATTTAAGTTGAAATACGATAAGCGGTAAAATTGTATTTTAAGAGTTTTGACATTTTTCAAGAAAATGTTTTTGAGGAATTTAGTACTTATGTACTTTTGGTGGAATTTGGTTTCAAAATGATGGGTTTTAACCAAAGGTTTTGGTTTTAAGACAAAAGGATTTTAGTCTCAGTGAGGATGAGCATTTACGGTGAAATGCAAAAACCTAAGTCATGAAGCGACTTTGTGAAAATATGAACTTAATAATTTATGATTTAGGGTAGAACAAGATCTTATGTCATAAATTATGGATAATTCATTGTCCATACCTCCATAAGATTTAATGGACTAAGAGTTATTTGTTTTCCTTGGAAGCCAAGAGAAAGGCTCAACTAGAAAAGTGCGGAGAAATAAATAATTAGACTCGGTGATCCAATTTCATGATGAGTTAGGATTTGTAATCAAGTGCTTTAAGATATCATTGCACAAAGATGAAAGGTTACTTGATAACTTTTAGCTCGATGTTAAGTACCGGTGATTTGGACTTAAGAACATCTAGCATCTGAGAAAGCATGCAGAAAGGATTTAGGTAGAATCAAGAGACTATCAGGTGGATAGACAAGAAGAATGCATTTCCGTGATTTTCCTAAACACATAGTGAAAACAATGTTAGTAAGGTCGTTATGCCTAGGAGATTGAGCTAACACTTTAATGCGGGTACGAATTCCGTAGTGATGATCTGGTTGATGCTCGGGCATGTCGGGGTATGAAATACTCATATAGGCCCGATTGGTAGCTCCTACGTGACATGGTGATCTTGCAATGCACCGAGCATACTCGACTAGACGCTACATGTTTTTTGGTAGTGTAGGATGTTCCCAAAAAAGTCTATGTGCACGTTGCTTCCTGTTGACCGCATTTTGTTACCCCAAGGCTGGTATAATCCGGAACAATCCTACGAACCACTCTCTCCATTGTTCTTATAACCCTGGTATAGGAATAAGAGTCTTCCTCGAGTCTTAGATGTCTCCTATCTAGGTGAATGTTTCCCTGTGATTATGTTTCTGTGAAACATTATTAATCTTATATGAGTGATGATATAACTGTATATTGATAGTGAATTCCAGTTATTGTACTTTTACCTTATTCCAGTTATTTATATTTATGACTTGCGAAAAAAGAAAAATTACCCCATTCTATTATAGTGAATTTTAATTAACCTAATTTTCGGCCTTAAAATGTCACGGACAATGTAGCGCTCGAGAAGGGTGTTACATGAAAGCTCAACTTACTCTTATGTGCCTCCCATAATATCATCCTCCTAAGATCTATGTTCTACGGCACACAAATTCAGTCGCTAAATCTCAACACGCCATCCAATCCTCTACTAAACTCAGAAACCTTACCCTCATCTACTCCTCAACTTACTTCCTGAAGATATTGATCCTGTCCTTGCTTTTCCTTGTTCTTCTTCATAAAATCACTACTAATTGTGACCATAACCAAACATATCCTGTTTTTAGCCAACTCCATCCCTAAGTTCAGGGTTTACGAACTGCTCGTCGATGCCATCTTCTTTACCATCATCGCGGACACATGCAAGGACTTCCTCCTTAATGCATCTGCTACAACATTCGCCTTCCCTAGATGATATTCAAGATCAAACTCATAATCTTTTATGAACTCCACCTGTCTCCTCTGTCTCATATTCAGCTTCTTCTGATTAAATAGATACTTTAGACTCTTATGGTCACGGTACACATTAAATTAGCTCCATACAGGTAGTGTCGCCATATCTTCAATGCGAACACTATGGCTGCTAACTCCATATTGTGGCGTGAGGATAGTTCCTTTCATGAACTCTGAACCGTCGAGAAGCATATGCCACAACTCTTCCCTCTTGCATTAGAACACAACCCAAGCCTTGGTATGATGCATCATAATATACGTCAAATTGTCCTAATGGATTTGGTAAAGTTAGCACTGGTGATGTAGTACTAAATGGGACACCCCGATGTCCCATTAAAGAAAACCTAATTAACTAAGCCTTAATCGTGACGTTTATGTTAAAACGTGTATAAAAGAAAAGAGAAGATATTAAAACTTGAAAACATAAAACATATGGAATATAACATCACACACACATATATATAAATATATACATAAATCTGTCCAAGATGCCCCATCAGTAAGGCTTGCTTAGATACAACCCATCATCTACTGACATAAACAAAATACATAGAAAAGATCGAAACAAAAAGCAACATCTCAACACTGCTGAGCCCACTCACACTCATAATACAACAAAAAATGTCTCACCACAAAGCCCTATAAACATACTAACGCTCCTGGCCTACCATTACCACTAACATGGGTTATGGGTACTACCCCCGACTTCTCCCCAAATCTCGTCTATAGACTCTCAGAGTGGTCATTTGTGTGGTGGTGCGGATGCGGTCGCCTCGTTGCTATCGAGATATGATCACTGGCGACACTAGTGCATGCACCGACATCACCCAAGCTTCGTCGGGCACGTCCTCTGGGAACCACTCCAGCGGGTCCCACCACCCCTGAGCTCTGCAATAAATCCCATGGGTGCGGCTGTGGTCCATGTGGATGCCAGAAATCAACATCGATTTACGTAAAATCAACTTAGTGGTGATAAACCTACAATCCACATATCATCATTGGTACTACGAGGTAGTCGCCATTTTGATTTTGGCATTGTCGATTACTCGACCATTAGGAGGTTTTAGGTTCCTCTACACTAATCATTGCATTTTATGCTACTCTTGCCTCTCCGACGATAGTAAGGTTCTTTCTCCCACCTTATCTTCACTACGTGTGAGAAGCCCCCACAGCCATTAGGAGGTTTTAGGTTTCCCCTACACCAATCATTGAATTTTATGCTACTCTTGCCTCTCCGACGATAGTAAGGTTCTTTCTCCCTCCTTATCTTCACTATGTGTGAGAAGCCCCGATGTCCCATTAAAGAAAACCCAAAATATTATGACCTAATTTCGTTATTATCGTTAAGCGAGTATATTAAAACAGTGGAAAATTTTTAAACTTAAAATTATAAACACATATGTAAACATACATCCAGCACATAACTATAAATATATACATACATGCCGCGTCTTTATTTGTCCAGGGATTCCCCTCGGTAGGATCCCGATATATACTAAGCTGGTGACATCAACAAAATACACAAAAGCCAAAATAAAAAGCCTCACCGATGCACTCCACACCCCGTCCCCTCTCAAAAATACAGTAAAAACCTCACTCACACCTATACTGATGGCACTGGCCCGAGCCATCATACACTACTACCCTCAGCTGCATCCTGAGGTGCAGCGGGCCCGGACACTCCTCCGCTTATCGTTTGGAAGAACTGCGGGTCGGCTGCCCCTGAAACCTCTGCATGTAAAGTCTGCTATCCAGAGGTTCTAGTCGTCTAGAAGATACCGCGAAGACTCAAGCCGTAGCACGGACCTGCGGAGGTGCATGGGTACCTCGGGAAGGGGTGCTGGGTCCTAGCGGGGGCAAGCGGGTCTTCCTCAGGAATAGGTGCCAACTCGGGCTCCGTTTGGTGCGGGTGTGGATGCGGAGTGCGGGTGCAGTGCAGGTGCGGGTGCAAACCCGGTACCAAGGCATCAAGAGGTACCATGAAGGGTACATGGGCCATCCCGAACATAGGCGGCATCGGTGGTGCGTGTCCATCGAGGCTATCGGAGTCACGAAGTACAAAACATATATATACACAACACACATGAAAAGAAAAGGGGATAAGAAGCCATATAACATCAAACGTGGAAAGGGTTTAGCCACATTTAATTAAATAACGACGCAGCTAAACATACGTCTCCATAGTATTGGTGTGTGTATATATATAATTAAATAACGGCACACTAAATATACGTCTCCATAGTATTGGTGTGTGTGTGTATAACACAATCATCCTCAATCCACATATAGGATCTTTCCTCTACCCTTCATCATGATGCAATGCAAATGTTGTATGAATAATCTCATCGGTATCGGCCATATCCGATATCACATCAATATAATCGACACGTCCCGAGTCCTCGGCGCACACCCTCGTCCACGGATGGAGGGTGCCCATAAAGCAATGGCACTATAGATACACAACCCGGTGCACACCTCCCGGACCACATTCCGGGATGCTCATGCAATGCATGAACTATAGGCTGCGGCTAAAATAAAATCATCTCTGGACGGTCCCGCCTTTAGCCTATCCCAGGAATTCTCCCTCCGAGGCATAGACCCCACTCGATCGTGTTTGAGTCCACTCGACCGTGTTTCAGTCCACTCGGCCATTTTCGAGGTCCCTCATATCACGAGACCATGTTTCGGTCACCCCTAGTGCCCTAACAGCTCATCATAATCTCATAGCTAACCTCAAAATAATCTCATATCATCAATCTCATCCTCATGTCACGATAATCATCTCGGTTAGGCACTGCTATCACATATCAAATGCAATCCCCAATACATCCTCATGTGTCAACAAAACTTGTAACTTACTCAACCTTTAAGCGCAATCATAACACTCATCATATCATCAAAATCATCATCATGTTATCCAAAATCATCATCATATATCATCATGTCATAATTCCATAATAATAAATAACAAAATATAATAATAATAAATATAATCACTTTCAAAAATAAATATAACATTCATGTTATCATTCATTAAGTACCAAGTTCAAATCAACCAGTCAAACATGCAATCATTACGTAATAAAATAATCATATATATATATATATAAATATATATATAGCGTAATGACGATAAACGCACAATTCCTATATCATCATCGGTACCACTAAGTAGTCCCCATTGTGGTATAGACATTGTCTGTTACTCGCTCTCGTGTAGGGTTTGGGTCGCCCTGCGCCATTATCTAATTATATGTAACCACGCCGTTTCCGACGTTAAATAGTTTCTTTCCCCCCACCTGGAGAGTTGTACGATACCTGAAACAAAGCAAAACGAGACGTCCTATAACCTCCTCGATTCTTTCCTGTACGATTCTAGGGCCTCGGAGCTTCCAAAAATTCACCTAAGCATCACATTACGAAGCGCATGTTACTAGGAGTTCATATTCGAAGACGGAATTGAAATCTGTTAAGAGAAACGAAAGATACTGCGAGAAACATAACAAACGGAGTTTCGACATAAATGAGGATGATTTACCTTCACTTTTAGAAGAAATGAAGAAGAGGACTATGAAGGTATCACCGTTATGAACACAACCACGCAACCGGAATCACAACGGGACGATCGGGCAAGTCACACTCACAATAGAACTCTTTTCTCTCACTAAACTCTCTCTCTCTTTCTCTCTCTACATTCTCCACTATGTTTTCACAGACTTCTGCTCTCTGCCTTCGTTTTTCTTTTGATTTCACTTAAGTCATCTTTTATTTTTGCAGAAATTCGTGCTAGCGCTCGAGCATTGGAAACCTAGCTCTCGAGCGTTGGCTTTTCCACACTCCAACGTTGGAAGGGTGGTGGACCCGCTGCGCCATGCAATCAATCGGAGAGCTGCCACGTAAGCCCCGATTGACACGTGGCAAGTCAAAGCATGGCCCTTGTCGTTGACTTGGGCTCTTGAGCATGGATACTCCCACGCTCGAGCATTGACTTCGACAAAAGTCAACTCTTTGCGTTCGAGGTCCGTTCAACGCCCGATTGACGCTCAAATTTGAGATATAGGCTCATTAGGACCTAATAAACAACCTAAAACCATCAAAAGGCCTAATATCATCTCTAACTCCAAAATTCCTATTTCACACTCGGACGTC
Organism: Sophora flavescens; assembly: GCA_030762895.1. Taxonomy (NCBI): domain Eukaryota; kingdom Viridiplantae; phylum Streptophyta; class Magnoliopsida; order Fabales; family Fabaceae; genus Sophora; species Sophora flavescens. The sequence continues at coordinate 81,954,040 of CM061065.1, read as the reverse complement.
TCAATGAAACTCACCGGAAAACCTTAATTGGTCTCTATGCCTCAAACTTACCCAGAAAAAGCCACGTACTTAACATGCAAGGGTTTCTAAACCTCAAACAACATCTCAAGTAGCATCTCCGGTAACACTATCCCATATGGGGGTATTCTTTGCTGAATGTCCGCCTCACTCTCCCAAGTAGCATCTCCCAGTAACACTATCCCATATGACTGACGACCAGGGGAATTTGTTTACCATCGAAGTTCTTTAATCCTTCTATCTGCAATCTTAGACGGTAAAGCCTCATATTCCAGATTCTCTCAGAGCTGTATTGACTCGGGCTCAATGACATGAGAACGATTAGGGTAATATTTTCTCAACTGGGAAACATGGAAGACATCATGAAGGTTGGAAAGGTAAGGCGGTAAGGTTATTCGGTAAGCTCTTTGGACCAATTCGTCGAAGAATCTGAAATGGTCCAATGAATCGGGGAGTGAGCTTTCTAGACTTTATAGCTCTACCAATTCCGGTCTTAGGAGTGACTCTCAAGAACACATAATCACCTTATTAGAATTCTAAGGGTCTCCTCCTCTTGTTACTATAGCTCCTCTGCCTATCCTGTGCTTCCTTCATTCTCTCTTTGATTTTCCTGACTTGCTCCGTAGTTTGTTGTACCACATCAGGACCCAACACTTGGCCCTCGCTAGTCTCATACCAACACAAAGGAGTCCTGCATTTCCTTCCATACATAGCCTAATACGGTGCCAACACGATACTGATGTGGAAATTGTTATTGTATGTGAACTTAATCAAAAGTAGGAACTCATCCCAACTGCCAACATGTTCCAACACACAGGTTCTTAAAAGGTCCTCCAATGACTGAATTGTTCTCTCTGACTGTCCATCCGTCTGAGGATGATAAGCAGAACTCATCCTCAACTTCGTTCCCAAAGCATCGTGTAACTATCTCCAAAATCTAGATGTAAATCTGGGATCTCGGTCGGAGACAATACTCAATGGCACACCATGAAACCTCACAATTTCCTTGATGTAGATCTGGGTCGACCTTTCAAGACTATAACTCTCACCAATTGGTAAGAAGTGAGCACACTTCATCAACCTATCAATGATAACCTAAATCGCATTAAACATCTTCGGAGTTCGTGGTAATCCAACCACAAAGTCCATCGCTATGCTATCCCACTTCCACTCTGGGATATCCAAGGACTGCAACAACCCGGCGGGCTTTTGATGCTCTATCTTCGCTTTCTGACATTCCAAACATGATAGAACATACTCCACCACTTCTTTCTTCATCTTTGGTCACCAAAACTTCTTCTTCAAGTCTTGGAACATCTTGGTGGCTCCTGGGTGGAAACTCAGCTTACTTTTATGTGTCTCCTCTAAGATCATCTTCCTAATCTCTAAGTCCTCTGGCACACATATCCGATCCTTAAACCTGAACACTCCATCTGATCCTCTCCTAAACTCTGAAACCTTACCCTCATCTATACCTCGATTCACATCCACCAAATATTCATCCTGACACTGCTTAACCTTAAGATCTCTCAAAAACTCATTACTGATGGTGATCATACCTAAGCATATTCTATCCTCAATCAAATTTACACCTAGGTTCAAATCTCTAAACCTGTTCAAGCAACTCCATCTCTTTCACCATCATTGCGGATACGTGCAAGGATTTCCGACTTAGTGCATCTGCCACAGCATTAGCCTTCCCTGGATGGTATTGAAGATCAAACTCATAGTCCTTAAAGAATTCCATCCATCAACATTGCCTCATGTTCAGCTCCTTCTGATCAAACAAATACTTTAAACTCTTGTGATCACTGAACACATTAAACTTAGCTCCATAGAGACAGTGTCACCATATCTTCAATGCGAACACTATGGCTGCTAACTCCAGATCATGGGTCGGGTAATTCCTTTCATGAACCCTCAACTATCGGGAAGCATAAGCCACAACTCTTCCCTCTTGCATCAAAACACAACCTAGTCCTTGATATGACGCGTCACAGTACACGTCAAACTGTCCTAATGGATTTGGTAACGTCAGCACAGGAGATGTAGTCAACTTCTCCTTTAGCTTCTGAAAGCTCTCTTCACACTTCTCTGTCCAAACAAACGTCGTACCTTTTCTCATTAACTGCATCATAGGTAATGCAATCTTCGAGAAACCCTTGATGAACCTCCTGTAATACCCGGCTAATCCTAGGAAACTCCTCACCTCACTCACTGACTTAGGCCTCTCCCACTTAATCACGGCCTCTACCTTAACTGGATCAACAATTATCCCTTTCTTATTGATTACATGCCCTAGAAACTGTACTTCCTCTAACCAAAATTCACACTTGGATAGCTTAGCATATAACTGCCTATCTCTCAACACCTGTAACACCACTCTCAGATGTTCCTCGTGTTCTTCCCGACTACTGGAATAGATAAGAATATCATCTATAAACACCACAACAAACTTGTCGAGGAACGGTCTAAAGATCATATTCATGTGGAGCATTAGTTACACCAAAAAGCATAACTAGGTACTCGTAGTGTCCATACCTTGTCCTGAAAGCGGTCTTAGGTATATCCTCCTTCTTCACCCTAATCTGATGGTATCCTGATCTTAAATCTATCTTGGAAAACACAAGCTCCCTTCAGCTGATCCAGCAGATCATCTATCCTAGGAAACGAATATTTGTTCTTGATTGTAACTTTATTCAACTGCCTATAATCTGTGCACAACCTAGAACTTCCGTCCTTTTTCTTGACAAACAATACCGATGCTCCCCAAGGCGAAACACTCGGTCTGATGAATTCCTTCTTCATCATGTCATCCAACTGTTTCTTCAACTCTGCCAACTTCACTAGTGATAGCCGATAAGGAGCTACTGATATAAGTCCGGTCCCTGGTATGAGATCTATAGCGAACTTCACCTCCCTCTCTGGTGGCAAACCTGGAACATCAGGAGGGAAAACCTCAGGAAGCTCTCTCACGATAGGCAAAGAATGCATACTCGGAGTCTCCTTAGCTTCCAAAGAGAAAAGCATCACATCTTCTTTGAGACTCGTCCTCCTCATAGCTGTTCCTTCATTGGCAGATACTATGCTAGAAGGCTCAAGAAAAGATAAGGTCTTTCGGGCATAGTCTAACACTACATGGTTAGCCGAAAGTCAATCCATGACAAGGATAACGTCTATCTGCTGCATAGCCAAACAGATGAGATCTACCTGAAATGTCATATTTTCAACAACTATAGGACACATGTAAGCAAACATACATAGTGATCAAAGGATCACTTGGTAGGGGTAGATACCGTCAAAGTATATGGTAGGCGGGAAACGGGCAAGTATAAATGATCCACACACTCATGGGACACAAAAGAATGTGTAGCACCTGAATCAAACAACACAGACAAGAGTCTGTCAGATATTAAACACATACCTTGAATAAGATCTGCATATTGAGAGGACTCAGATCCTCCCACTGTAAACACCCTCCCCGTGGCCTCGAGTGCAGCCGTCGTAGATCTCTTTGTTGGAACTCCTCTCCCCTGCTCCTCCTCCTGGAACCACTTGGCTCCTCTAGAACTACTATCTCCTCTGCATTAGCTCTTGCCGTCTGCATCAGCTCTCTGTCGGCAATCCCTAGCAAAATGACCTGGTTTACCATAGACATAGCAACCAAACCCATCTATGAAATCTCTGATGTAATGTGGACCTCCACATATGAAACAAACCGGGCTCTTCTCTGCCAGGCCTCTCTCGTTAGCAGTCGCTGGTGGTGCAGATGTCTAAGCGCTCTGTCCCGGTCTAATGTATGGTCCTCTCCTCCACTGAGAACCTCTATCACCTCGCCTCTTATGACCTGCTCTGGTAGGACCCCATATGCTGCTGTCTCTGATCTGCAACCTGCCTCTAGTCCATACTTTCAATGGCTCTGCACCTCTCTACAAGCTTTGGGAAACTCAGGATATCCAAGGGCACTGTAGCCCTCCTCAACTCATGCCGTAAACCCTCCTCGAATCTCCGACACATCCAGTCCTCATCTGGAAACCTCTGGTATAACTCAAAACCAAATCAGGGCCTCGAATCTGGCCGCGTAATCACCAACAGACCTGTCTCCCTGCTGGAGACTCATGAACTCTCTTTCCTTCTCGCGTTTGACTAACCGCGGGAAGTACATCTCAAAGAAATACTCTCTGAACAGCTCCTAACTGATCAGTCTGCCCTCGGCCTCTAGCAATCTCCTCTTGCCTCTCCACCATGACTCAGTCCCTCCGATCATCATGAAGACGGCATAGGTCACCTTCCTATCATCTCTACATCTCATGGTATCAAAGATCTTCTCGAGCTCCTGAATCCACCACTCTGCTCACTCTGGACCATACTCACCACTGAACTGTGGTGGCTTACCTTTGAGAAAGGTAGCCAATCTTGCATCCTCAGTCTCAGCGGCTCTCCTCCTATCCTGTCGCTCCTGTAACTCTGCCTCTCTCTGTACCCTCTGAACATTCTCTGTGCGCTTTGCAATGTGAACGGATGCTAACTCACGGATAGTCCAAAGAGTCTCGGTGGACTCTCCTCCACCTCCAATCCTCGCCTCCAGGCGTGAGGCTCATCCTCTACACCCTCTATCGCTCTACCACCACCGTCTGCCACGTCCTCGACCTCGGCCTCGAGCCATGATCCTGTTAAAAGAAATCATTAGCCCACATCAATATGGCATATAATACTACATAAAACTGGAATATAAATACTATATGTCATAGAGATGTTGCGTCGGACTCACTACCCAACTTCTAAGCATAGTCGTTATCCGATGTGGATTCAACTAAATGGCCAGTTCACCCTAATCACAGTTCTCACCCAGCACCGTTTGAACCGAACTGCTCTGGTACCACCAAATGAGACGCCCCGATGTCCCATTAAAGAAAACCCAAAATATTAAGACCTAATTTCGTTATTATCATTAAGAGAGTATATTAAAACAGCGGAAAATTTTAAAACTTAAAATTATAAACACATATGTAAACATACATCCAGCACATAACTATAAATATATACATACATGCCAGTACTGCTGTCAAGGGATTCCCCTCGGTAGGATCGATATATACCCAAGCTGGTGACATCAACAAAATACATCAAAAGCCAAAATAAAAAGACTCACCGATGCACTCCACACCCCGTCCCCTTTCAAAAATACAGTAAAAACCTCACTCACACCTATACTGAGTGGCAGCCCCGAGCCATCATACACTACCACCCTCGTCGCATCTTGAGGTCCGGCAGCCAGGATACTCCTCATTATCGCTGGAAGAACTCCTGGCCGCTTGCCCTTGAAACCTCTTCTGTAAAGTCTGCTATCCAGGGATGTAGTCGTCTAGAAGATACCCGCGAAGACTCAAACCGTAGCACGGACCTCTAGAGGTGCGGGTACCTCGGGGAAGGGAAGTCTTTGGGTCTGAGCGGGAAAGCGGGTCTTCCTCCGGAATAGGTGCCAACTCGGGCTCCGGCGCTAGTCTTTGGTGCGGGTGCGGGTGCGCGGTACAAACCCGGTACCAAGGCATCAAGAGGTACCATGAAGGGTACAGGGGGCCATCCCGAACATAGGCGGCATCGGTGGTCCGAGTCCAACAGGTTGTCCTATTGAAGCGGGAAGGTCGTGCAGAAGCGAAAGGTGCCAACAAATCCGATGGGCGCTCCCTACCCAAGCCGCATAGTGATGGACACAGGACCCGTATATACCGCAAAGCGAGTGGCCCAGGGTCTACAAGCCAACCATGCAGGTCTAAGCACTCCACCTCACGGGTCCCCGAGAGGGGAACCACAGATCTGGGTCATCCATGGGTGGTCCCAGTGCGCCATCTGCTTTGTCGGAATCTGAAGTACAAAACATATATATACACAACACACAGCAAAAGTGTTAGAGGTTGGGAAAGTATTCTGATTGGGGGTCTCTCCAATGAATATTTGATAGAATGACCAGCTTAGGAGTCTGAGGTTGGGTTGTATATCTAAAGAATTCGGCAAATGTAGTGTTATATACAACAATCTGTATTATAATCTTTTTCTTTCGATAATTGAAAAGTAGAGAAATGATGTATGTCATGGTAACGTTATTCTGAACGTGACTTTACATTTTAAATGTATATATTATGGATTTGAGTTATCCTTAAAGAAAAATTTTATACCCCAGTTTTTGACTTAAAAGAAAACAATTTTCAAAGCAACCCATAAATTTTTTTAATTTACTTCGCATGTGTTACGTAGTAATACCGGGGGGGTTATAATCCGAGCCTGAACGTGACACAATCGTCGGACTAATCGAGCAAAGACAACAAATGCTCGATTTTTTTGGTCGACCATTTGAAGAGCCCAACTCAACCTTAATTATGGACTGTTTGGTTTGGTCAATTGAGCTGGGCCAAAATTATTGGCTCTAAGGTTGGGTATTCAATTGGAGGAAGTGAAGAGCCGAGTAAGCTTTTGATGGCTTAGGGTTAGACACCTATTGAATGAGGTGTTAAGTGTGACACCCGGGACTGACGAGGGCAGGGAGTGGTCACCGGGGCAAGAAGGCACGGACAAGGAGCGGCTCTGGCAGGCTTCTAGGCGGAGGGACACATGAAGGAACCGATTACACACCCGAATGAGAGGGATCCTGAGACTGTGTAGGTATGGTACTATACAGTTGAGGATGACTTATATGAATTGATTGGTACTACCTATACCAATAAGATGCATATTCTTTTCGGTAGCCCATCACTTAAGAACTCCACAGTTAAGCGTGCTTGGCTTGAAGTAATTTTGGGATGGGTGACCTCTTGTGAAGTTTTCCCGGGGAAGCGTGTGAGTGAGGACAAAGCATGCTGAAAAGACCCGTGTTGGATTGTGGGGACAGTCGTCAATCCATAGAGCAACCAGGGATGTTACAAATGGTATCAGAGCGGCACCTCTCCCAGTACGGTGTGGTTCGGGGACGAACCAAGCGGAAGCTGGTGGGCATGTGACACCCGGGGCTGACGAGGGCAGGGAGTGGTCGCCGGTGCAAGAAGGCACTGAGAGGAGTGGCTCCTGGTAGGCTTCTAGGTGGAAGGATACATGAATGAACAGATTACCCACCGAATGAGAGGGATCCACGAGAGGCTTGTGTAGGTATGGGACTATACGGTTGAGGATAACTTATATGAATTGATTGGTACTACATATACCAACAAGATGCATCTTCTTTTTGGTAGTCCATCACTTAAGAACTCCACGGTTAAGCGTGCTTGACTTTGAGAAATTTTGAGATGGGTGGCCTCATGGGAAGTTTTCCTAGGAAGCGTGCGAGTGAGGTCAAAGCATGCTAAAAAGATCCGTGTTGGTTTGTGGGGACAGTCGTCAATCCATAGAGCAGCCAGGGATGTTACATTAAGTGTTGTGGAGAAGAGCAGTAACATGTGTTCTAATATGGCTATACTTCATTCTATTTTGGTCATTTCTAAAATCTCACTATTACTTTATGAGTTTGATTTTGGTATATTGTTAGTGTAAAAAGATTTTGCACTCTCAACAATCACAAATTATCTTATGTGTTACTTGTAATGTAATTATTACAAGAGTCAAACCTCTTTAATAATGTCACAATTTATGATTGATTGTCAATGTAAATATTTTTTACACGGATACTGGATGCCAGTTAAATCTTTATTTTCTTTTTGTAATTAAATATATTGTTAGTGTGAAAGAGTTTTCACCCTAAATATATTTAAAATACTTTAGGGCTTGCTTGTGAGTTTTGAAGGGGAAGGCTTTGGAAGGAAGAAAGGGGAAAAAGATGGGGGAAGTGGGATACTCCCCCACCTTGCATGGGGTTTATTTTTTAACAAAAGAATTAAAATCCTGCAAAATCCTACAATTTGGGGAACTAAAAATATGAACAAGAGGAGGATTTTGAAGGGCTATTGTCCCTTCCCCACACCTTCCCCCCTTCTTTTTCTCAAAGTCCTCCCCTCCCAAACTCACAAACAAGCCCTTAATGTTATCTTTTAATTATTCAAAAAACCTTTTTATTTTATTTTGATATTAAATATGGATTAAAAATTATTTTGATATTATAGTGTTACGTCATAGAAGTCGATTATAGTATGATATATATATATATATATATATATATATATATATATATATGTGTGTGTGTGTGTGTGTGTGTGTGTGTGTGTGTTCGCGAGCGCAAATCTTGGATATTTTGAATGCTATTTTTGGAATGCTGAATGTTTTTTTTTTATATGTTGGCTTTTGAATGTTGTGTGCAGGAGAATGTAAAGCATGAAAGTAATTTTTTTAAATGGAGAATAAATAGTGCTCGCTATCATAAGTGCAACTATGATAACAATTTCTGATACAAGCGCTATCTTTGTGGCCAACCGAGATAGCGCCCCTTAAGGAATGCACTATCTTTAGTCAGACCCTACGAAATCGCTTCTACTTAAACGCACTATCTCAATTATAACTACAATAACCTTTCCTTGGGGATGCGCTATTGAGGGTGCATTTAATAGCACTTTGAACTTTGAAAGCGCTCTCATTTTTTATATCTTTTAATAGTGTTAAGATAGATAGTGTTCGAAAGCTCTACAAAATGTCAAAAGTAAACACTATTAAATGTTGACTCTAATGTAACTTTGTTTTTTATAAGGTGATTGAAATTTGGTTGTGTTTATCACTATGTTATGTTTTCTAATGTATGGGTTTTTTGTATTGATTTATGCTTTCATTATTCCTTGGATCAGAATTTTTGTTGGAAAATAAAGAAATGTGAAGTGGGTTTATTTAATTATTTTATTGTAAATTAAGGTGTCATTTATGTACCATTAATGAATATTTATATACTCTTTACGTCTGTTTTAAACTTTTATGTGTTCTTTTTTTGCAAAGAAACAAAAGGTGAGAATGCTACAGTAAATTTTGGCAATTTAAAATAGGAGTGGGGCCCACATGAAGATCTAGATTACAGCAAAAGTATAATTTCAATTGGAAGAGAGAAAGCAATCTAGAAGAAAAAGTGAAAGAATTCAATCAAAAGAAATGTGGGTCCAGTGACGAAAGAATGAGTCAAATTAAAACTGAAATGGAAGAAAGGAAGAAATTTGGGTTCGAATTGAAAGTGAGAACGTGAAACGTGATTTAAGGGGGACCCACATCGAAGTGAAAAGAAAAGAAGAAAAGTCACGTGTATTTGGAGGAGATACGTGAACAAGGAATAAGGATTGGAGAGTGGTCCTGTTGTAAAAAAAAATTGGAGAGTGGTCCCACGTCAAACCAACGAATTGAAATGGAGAAGATGAAACAAGTGAGCGCTATATGAGATCAGCCGTGCTAATTGAACACGGTTTTTAAACATCAATACGATATCATATTACAATAGTGTTATTGTAGTATCATTTTTTTTTAATTTTGACTTTTTTAAAAAAATAAAAATTTTATTTTTAAAAAAACTCATTCACAAGATAATGAACTTAATTCACCAGATATTTGTACATGATTCACAAGATATTTGCACATACTTAACCAAAAAATTTATTCATCAAAAAAACTCATTCACCAGATATTTACACATACTTAACAAAAAAATTTATTTATAAAAAAAAACACATTCACCAAATAATGAACTGAATTCACCAGATATTTATACCTGATTCACCATATATTTGCACATACTTAACCAAAAAATTTATTTCTCAAAAAAATATATTCACTAGATAATGAACTGAATTCACCAGATATTTATACCTGATTCACCAGATATTTGCGCATACTTAACCAAAAAAATTATTTCTCAAAAAAACTCATTCACCTGATAATGAACTGAATTCATCAGATATTTGTACATGATTCACCAGATATTTGAACATACTTAACCAAAAAATTTATTTATCAAAAAAACCCATTCACCAGATATTTACACATACTTAACCAAAAAATTTATTTATAAAAAAAACACATTCACCAAATAATGAACTGAATTCACCAGATATTTATACCTGATTCACCATATATTTGCACATACTTAACCAAAAAATTTATTTATCAAAAAAACCTATTCATCATATAATGAACTAAATTCACCTGATATTTGTACCCGATTCACCAGATATTTACAGATACTTAACCAAAAAAATTATTTATAAAAAAAATTAAATATTTTTTTATTTAAAAAAAACTCGCTACAGTGCCGCACAGTGCGGCACATACGATATCGCCATATCTGTGTCGAAAAACTATGTCAATTTAGCTTTTCTCTTGAGATATAGTTCAGAAAGCATAGTTGAATTCCTCATCAGCTTTTTATATAATATTTTTTATTCATAAATACTATTAAATAATTATCCAATGGGTTTCACTAAGTTGGGTCGGTATCCTAAGCTTCTTGTAGGGAAGAATATCGATTTAAATCTCACTGGACACATTCTTAAAGATAGACGAAGAATCTTGATTAACTATGACTAAATACCCAAGAAGAAATTCAAAAGATCTAAGCTTTTGAGAATATCGCGTGAATCTAGTGAAGAGCCCAAGGCCCCAATTATGATAGATCCTAACAAAAAAAATTTATTAAATAATCATTGTGAATCTTTTATGACATATGGTTACATTTATGATATTATAAATTATTTATCCATTTTTTCATTAGATTAATGATAAAGAGTAATAATTCTAGTCAAAAGGTAAGTTTGATAATAATTTTTCAGTCAAAATTATTCATGAATATTAATTATTGATTTTTTTTTTGACAAAGAATATTAATTATTGATTAGAAATTGCCAACGGTAAATACTCCATTCAATATTAAGGATTGTTTACATAGTTTATAAAAAAAATTATTCAGACTCATAATAATGATTTATAAAAATATAACCCTATGAAAATAACTTTCTTTTATATAATTTTTTAAAATTATTTTGATAAACTTATTAAAACCGTTTTAAAATAGACCAACAGCTAAATAATAGTTTTTTTAAATGTAAATTATAAAATGGGGTGCCTGCGAGATGATGTGACATGGTGTCAACCAAGAACTTCATATAGATGAATATAGATATCGTTCTAGAGTTATAATTATACTTTTATTTGAAATAATTTTCTTATGCTTATTATTTTGGGATGATAAGTTTAACAAATATTTTTTAATAAAATTTCTTAGATTTATATAAAAAAAGGTTTAAAATTAATTTCAATTTATATATATATATATATATATATATATATATATATATATATATATATATATATATACTAGTTCTATTACTTATATTATATTATATTATAATAATGATGATGATGATGATATTCTTTTTGCAATACTAAATGCATTAAATGATATTAATATCCTATTAATGTCAATTGAATTATAATGTATTATGTATACATGTCATATTAATGAATTTATTTATATTTTAATGTATCAAAGATAGAAATTCTTTATATTTTGACAAATAAAGAGGAATATCACAAAATATCATCTTCTCAATTTTATTAATTTTTTTCCAAATTTATTCAGTTGATACGTTTTGTGAAACCATGAGTATTTTGTCGTCGGAAAGAAGGTTTTCAATACCGACGGGTGGGTCCATCAGTAAGTGTGTTTCTGTATTACTTACGTAAAAAGTTGTCGGTGACTTTCATAGCTGTCAGAAATTTTACTTAATCCTCCACTGCGCTCCCTTCTTCCCTCACTTTCCCTTTCTCTCTTTTTCTCATATCTCTATTCTCTTCCCCGACTCTCTGCGACCCACCACAGAACACCACCGCCACAACCACCAGGGCCACATTGAACAACCAGATAAGAGCCCCCACCACTCCAGTCACCCTCCCACTCTCTCCTGCTCAAGCTATCCCTTCTCCTCCGCGGACACCACCACTGCCACCGTGCTCGACTGCCTCCGCGAAGTCCACACCACCATCTGCCTTCTTCTTCCTCATTCTCTGCCTTCTCTCCTTCCGCCACCTCTGTGAACCCTAACCTGCCACCACCACCATTGCCCCTTTTATCTCTGGCCACCACCACTACAGCGGAGCCACCACCCAGGCATGTTAAAATTTTTCCCCCATTATTTGTTGTTGAGTTATGTAAAAAATGTGACCCACTCTTTTGCCTTGGTTTTCAGAACTGTTACCACCACCGGAACTCCGGCCACCACCACTACAGCCGTCACTAGCAAGAGGAATCGCTGCAACCAGGTTTTTTTGTTATTGATTGAGGAATTTTGTATGAATTTTATGAATGTGATGTTGCTCATTTATTTTTAATTTGTGCTTTGTTTGTTATGAGTTTGTGTTGCTGCACATAGAATTAATTGTATGACTCTTGTAGGCTTCATAACAATCAGAGATCTGCAATCTTCACTAGCTATATGGAAGTTCTAAACACTTGCCACCAGGTAGTTTGTTGATTTTTCTATCCAATATACATGAAACTTCCTTCAATGTTTAACCTTTCAGAGTGTGAGAATTTTTGAAAGAGCATTATTTAAAGATGGTTGTATAAGAAAAGTGGAAATGTTATTGAAAAATGAAAACTTTTGCCGATAGAGACATCGATTGTGTTTTAATGCTTACAATTCTTTTCGCGCAATTTTTTCAGTTGTTTTTTTCGTTTCAAACCCATTTTAATGATATACCTCCTTTGTTGATATATTGGTTTTCATGTTAAAGTGTCGTCAAAGAACCAAGAATTTGGTTGCTTCATGCAAAAATTTGAAAAAAGGAAAGCTTTGTCCATTGAAGTTTTGCTTCAGGTGCCTCAGGAACAGGTTAGATTCAGTTGCATGTTAAATCATTTTTTAAAATTTATTTGTTTATATTTTTTCAAAACTATATTCTATCATGTTAAAAGTACTTAGGTAGGTTATTGTATGTATGCAATTTTACTTGCTAAGAAATTGGTCCCGTGGAATTAGGTATGAAGTGAATGCAGAACAAGTAGAGCAACAAAATGATTGGACCTGTCCCAAGTGTCGAGGCATTTGCAACTGCAGTTGTTGTAGGTAATTTTTATGTTTGTGTTTGAGTTGTTGTGGCAATCGTATGCACCATTTATGTATTAGTGATTTTGAAAGATATGTAAGTGATCTTGTAGGAAAAAAAAAGGTCTCCATCCTACGGGAAAAGGTTTTTCATCAACATCAGAAAACCCTGAAGTTATGGGTCTGAAATACACGATACAACGGGTGCTGAAAATTTGGGTACGAATGATGATGCTATTATTGAAAAGGTATGCTAAATTTCCCCTCATCCATTTTCCTTACTATACTATCATGTTATTGGTATATAGAGATTACTTTAAAATGATAGTTAGCTAAACTCTTCTTCATGTATCTAATTCATAATCATAAAAGCGAGAAAATGATTGTATTTGATTCAAGTTCTGAGAATGGTGTGCCAAGTAATGCCATTTCACCTGAGAAGCCAGTTGCTTCAGAGAAGGTATGATGATTACTTATTTATCTACTTTATTACTAGATTAATCTTATGCTTCAATGCATGGGTTTATGATATTTGTATGAAGTTCATAGTTGTCAGTTCTTGCAGGAGCTGGATGTTAATCAACAAGAAAATATTTTAGTTGAAAAAGACGAAAACATTCCTTTGCCTCTTGGAACTCCACTAAAAGTATATTGAACATTGACCTTGCACCAAAAGATATTGGCAAGGCACTACAGTTCCTCGAGTTCTGCAAAGTGTTTGGAGAGGTATGTCATTGTATGCTGATACTATCGGTTATAAATTATAACAATTGGCTATATGTGGTATTGATTTCAACTTTAATTTTTATAAAACATCATTCATTAGTTGCTATTTAATGACGCTTCTATTAGTTGACCAATTGAATACAAAATATAGACAATTGAATGGGGCAACATAATGTCCACACATTTAATTGAACATTTGGTTATATTGGTATTTGACACATTTAATTCACTTTTAATTGACAAGTGAATGTCATTCCCTTCAATTACACTACATTTCCAATATAATGATGTTCTTCGAGAAATAATTCTTTTTTTACATTGAATTGTGTGGCACCTATTTATAATTGCTTAATTAACTATTTTCACATATTTCCTTTTTGATCACTAGGTCCTTGATGTCAAGGAAGGAGAGGCTGAGGCTATGTTAGAAGAATTAGTATGCAAGGAAAAATTGCGTCGAGGTGAAAGCATGTTAGCATCTCGATTTCAAATTAGAGTACTTACTCTGATACTACAAGATTCAGGAAATAGGTATAGATAACAGTAATTGAAAACATTATTGCTTTAAATTCTTGGAATTCATATTTCATCTGGATCACTTTGGTGCAGGTCTCCAACTTTGAGTATCACCGAAGAAAAGAATTCGTGGTTTAAAGCACTGGTGAACTTAATTAGTGGATCTGATCTTGTAGTAAAAGAATTGCAGTTGGGTTGTCTTAAAGAAGGAATTGATAAATACTCTGATTTGTGTTTCTCTCAAAGGCTTAGCTTATTGAATTTTCTTTGTGATGAAGCTTTGGGCACAAAGTAAGTAATAATCTTTCAATTAGGAAATAATCTTGTAGAATACTTTGATGTTAATCCAGTTGCCTTCATTTTGTTTAACTTGTCATTTTGTTCAGGAAACTGAGGAGTTTTATCGATGAACAAAATTTAAAATTTGTTGAAAATGGAAAACAAGCTAAAGCAAAGGTTGCTGAAGCTACTGAAAAGGTAACATGAAAACAAGTTGTGCTTCCTATGTAATATAATGACCTTTGTAATATTGCTTGCATGTTTTTAACAGGAACAAAGTCTTAAGCAAAAGTTTCAGGATGAGATAGCTAAAGCTATTACATCAGAAAACAACGCTACATTGTCAACTTCAGAGCATGATGCCCTTCTTTCAGAGATAAGAAGTGAAGTAGCTAAAGCACATGATGAGACGCTTGAGGCAATGAGCATGGTTCCTAAAAGTATGCTATGATAGATGTTATTCATTGATTTATATTCCAAGTTCAATCTTAAAGATCTAATTGCTAATAAGTATACGTGGGATAGTAGGTTGTGCAATAAATTAATAATATGTTTGCACAAGAAAACTACATGATATAAGTGACATTATTATAAAAATTTGCTTGTTTATCTTATAAAAAGCATTCTCCTTAAGGTTTAATGGAAAATATTATTATCTGTGAATAGGTATTTTTCAACTTATATCATTTGTTATAAGAACATGTAAGACAATTACAAGAATATAATTTTAAGAAATGTTCTTATCACTACTCACGAGCAATAGTCTTTCTTAACTCATGGGCCTTAATTTGGTAAAGAAATGCAATTATATGATGCCAAAAAAGAAATATGTATGTAAGGTTACTTTGTGTAATATAGAGATCATAGTTAATTGAGGAGTGTTTATGAGTTTTTCCTATATTTATTGACATTTCAAATTTAATTTTAAAGGGAACCAAAGATCGGATGCTCTAAGAGCCGAGCCTGTGTTTTCAGATGGTTGTGGTCAGAGACTTTGGAGATTAAAATGCTATACTACTGAATATGCTTTTTTGATGCAAGGTAATTCTCAAAATACATTCGTACAATTAATTTTTGTGAATGACAATTATTATAATTTTTATTGTTGAATATTTTCTTAAAGAAAGCAATGTGCAGATAGCAAAATAGAAGAGGGCCAGGAGGCAATTGATGAAAGATGGTTTGTTTATGGTGCTGACAAAAAGGAAGAGATGGAGAAGTACATTGCCTCAAGGTGAGATTTTTTATTAATGTTGAAGTGGATTGTTAAATAAATCTCATTACATTTCGTTTGTACCCATTCTCAATATTCCCATTATTCCCACCTACCTTGGTTTAATGACTCACTATCTTGCTTCCTCACTATCAAGTTATCACAACCTTTTTCATCCTCCATGCACCAATCTCCAACCTACGCTACAAAATTTTGTTAGTTGCACTACATTCTTGATTCATCTATATATGATCTAAAAGTTGATGGTTAACTCACAACAAGAGTAACAAAATTATTATTATTTTTAAAAAAATTGGTTGTAGGTCTAAAAGACCAAATAATCAGAACGATTCTCGCACATTCAAGACTAACAGCTGTGAAGCAAATATGTAGATTGTATCTTGAATCAGGTTAGTATTGCCATCTTATATATGGAATTTTTTATAATAGTTTGACAATTTCAATAATTGTTTTAAATTCAAATTTTGAAGTGTGTTGCAGATGATTGATAGGGATTGAGGTGCCAACCTAGCTGGGGTGTCCTTTCCTATTGTGATGCTTTTGCATGCTTCATCTTTTGCTTAAAAAGAAGTATCTAGCTGTCCCAAGTGTTCTGAGTTGTATTGTTAATTGAGTTTTTATGATCCACTGTTATAATAAAACTGTAGTTTTACATTATTATTCATCAAATGTTGCCACATTGTTGAAAGAGTAAATAAAATTCTAGGCACATGATTTGCTTTGAACTAGCATGGAATGAAACATAGAAATATTCCTATTTTCTCTTCGTTAATTTTTTTTTTTATTTTAAAAATGTAGTTACTGGGGTGAAGGAGTTTACATTAATCTAAGAGTGATGTTTTCTTCATGCACGAAATCAAGGGACTGTATTTGGGTTAAAAGATTTGGCATAAATGGGTATTGTTTTAATTAATTAGTTATTTGTAATATCTATGATAACGATAGAGCAAAGCTAATCTTACTAGAAGCTAATACCAGTTATTTGTTTCTTATTTCAGCATAACGAGAAGTTAAGAAGTGAATCGAGGGATAAGACTGGCTTATGCATACCATTGTTAGCTATATTTAATGTTTGGCTTCTAAATGATCTTTGGGGAAATTTTGTTTTGGCCTAGTACAATATCAATTGATAGCTAATTAAGGCTATTGTGAGCCACGTTTATGTTGTGATAGAAATGACAACCACATTTGATAGGTTTATGATGAAGTACATGATAAATCAGCGGTTGCTCACTACACGTGTTTCTAATGGCCTAAGGACGGAACCAGATCCGTCGGTAATTGGCTCCTCGGTAATGGTTATCGATGGATTGGTTTCAAGGCAATTTGGAAAAATCTGTCGGTAATTACCGACGACATTTCTGTTAGTAATTGCCTTGGTAGGCAACCCCATTACCGATAGAAAAAGTCGTCCATAAGTCTGTTTGTGATCCGTCGATAAGTAGTAAGTTGGCATGAGTCTTACTGACGGATCTGCTTGTTAGTAATTCGTGCGTACATTACCGAGGGAATAAGCAGTCGATAAGGGAGGACTATTTTTAAAAACAAATTCCATAATTAATTAAATTAATAGATAACAATATAAATCAAATTAAAATAACTAAAATCATATATAATAAAAATGCAAAATGTTAATTAAATAAAATTCAAAATACAAATTATTAATAAAAAATTTCACTATAAAATAAAACACAAGGTACAAAATCCTACAACTACCAAAATCCTTTAAAAACATACGGTAACAATCCTAATAACAACTATAATAGCCATCAACGTCGTCATGTGAAGAGTTCTAATCATTCGGCATCATATGACCATCCGGTGGCAGCTACCCCTCCTAGTCTGAAGTAGTGGCAGTCTGGTCATTATATACCCCCCCCCCCCCCCCCCCCAGCAAAAGAGTGCACATCTCAGCTGGGAGCACCTCGAGCACACCTCGGACCACCTGCTGGAGTGCCTACACATGCGCCCTCATGCGCTCGTTATCTTCCCTCTGCTGATGCAGGGTGTAGTAGTGGTTCAGGCGGGGTGCAACATGTAGTATCCCAGGGACTCTAATGATATATCGACCCCTCTTAGCCTTCCCCTTCCCATTATCACCGCTAGAGGGTGGGGGGCAGAGCGGGGCGACTGAGGTCCTCCTAATGACATATCTATATTTATAGAAAAAAATATAAAACAAATAATGATAAAACAAATAAAGATACTGAATCAAAGATTTACAAATCAAAATAACATAGCAGAATTGCATAAACATATAATTTTTAAGATTTCACATAAAATTTGTCAAGTCTTACAATTAATTCCATAATCAAACATTTATAATACAATTAAAGTATTTAGGGTTAAATTTCCTATTCAGACTCGGGCATACCATCTGATTCAAAATCTAACTCTTCGTCTTCTTCCATAGAGCGTCAACTTCAATTTCTTAATTCGATGATGAATGCAGCGATGACTGGTGTTGCGACCAGCGCGACGGGAAGGAAAATGAGAGCTTTTTTTCCTTTTGATATGGGGTCACCACCAAAGTTTTTTTATAGGAAAAAATTGGGAAAACCCTTCTTGAAAAGCGAATGGTCTTTCTTTTTGAAAAAGAGATTGAATAGGGTTCGAGAGTCGATTTTGTCTAGGAAATGCATAAGTTATTGTCCTCACGACACTATAGAGCATCCATCGTTACGACAGTTACTCTTAGATTGTGCCAATTAAAATTACCCCTTCTATAATTTAATTTTTAGAGAAAAAATGAGAATCATCAAACTGTACAATTAAAATGGATAGGATTGTAGGATCAACAAGCTGTTGTAGCTAAATTGATCTTTCCTGGATTCTTCGTAAGGCAACTTTCTTAATTATATATTTTAGTGTATACATAAATTTTATTTCTCAAAAAAAGGAAATTTTGAGAGATCAAGCTCTATAAGCATAGACCTCTCTTGAATATTAATTTGAGAAGTGAATTAAAAAAAAAGTAATTTAATAGTCATTTTTATTTTTAGTTTAAAAAGTATTTTTGTTTATAAACTGAAACTTTCGAGATGTCAAGTTGTAGAAACTAAGACATCTCTCAAACGACGGATGAATCAACAAGTGAACACCACTTGATTCCCCATTTTTATTGAAATGATTTTATTTTATTTTTAAGAAGTAGATTATTCCATTTAAAAAAAAAAGAAGGATATTAATTCTTTCTCATATTTATTTTCTAGCTTCTAGTGTGAATAGAAATTTTATTTCTAAAAGAAGTTTTGAGAGTTCAAGTGGAAGAAACTTAAGCATCTCTCAAACGGTTGAGGAATCAATTAATTGTACAACTAATTGAATCCCTTTTATCGAATTTTATTTTAAAGAGCAATTTAACTTACAAAAGGATTTCAATTTTTATCAAGGTTGTCCTTCAAAAAAGAATTTGTTATTGTTATTATTTATTTTTAAAAAAGAATTTGAATTTCAAAGCCAACAAATTATTAAAATTAAATTGGCTTTCTTTTTTTTTTACTTCACGGAAGTGGAGCTTGACGTATTGTCAGAAACACCACTAAAAGTTCATTTTCAAGAGTGATTGCGACATCATATTCATAAAAATACAAGCAACTAGTAAAATAATTGATTTTAATAATTTTCCTATTTAAGTCAACCTCATGACCTTGGAAAAATGTTGTAAAATTTAAAGAGATGGCCATAAGCTCTTGGAACGAATTAAAAGTATATTCTTTTAAAAACAAATTCTACCAAGTTAGTTTTTAATTCTTTTGCAACCTTCTATTTTCACTTGCTTTTCTTCTTTATTGTTGTTTTATTTAGTCACTCGCGAGTAAAAGAAAAATGGTGCAACATGTCAATATATTTAAACCTGCTCAAGCAAAGCAATGAAAAAAAATGATAGAGACCCGCTGCACATAATAGATCGCACAATACATCAAGAAGGAATAAAATGAATGGTCATCAACAGGGACATCGCATGAGCATTATAAGTTAAATACACATGTTAATCACAAAGTCAAGCAACTAAACAAATTTTAAATCAAGCCTAAAGTCTTAAGCCATACATTCAGATATTTGCCAAATCAAAGCCTAAGGCCTTAAATGAAATCAATCAACAACCATTTTCTTTCATAACCACTTCATATTATTTTTTTTTCAGCAAACAATGTATACGAGTGAGCATGAACTTTCATGAATTATAGGAACTATGCAGTACCATAAACACCAAACAGGATTCCCCTTTTTACTAACATATCAAGTCAAGAGAATGAACATTAATCACTGTACAATCTTTTACTAATAAGCTTTTATCAACTCAATCCTAATTAAGCATCAAAGGGAAATTAATCAACTAGTCAACTGTAACAAGTGAAGTATGACCTGAATCAAACATTTTTCATCAAAACACATACAACATGGGTGAGCATGGAACTCCATAAATGACAGCATGTAAGCGGAAAAAAAAATCACTACAATAACCCAGAAAATATTCAAAAGCTTCACAGCCATAGATATAAAATCCAATTCACACATTTCATGAAACAGTTAGTATCCTAACAAATTAAAGTCTTGCAATCAAGCATTATAGCTATTCAAGTATTGTCACAAGTCTAAATAAAACATAATACAAGCTATTAAAAATCATGAGAAATTTATATCAGTTTTCCAGGTATCTTAATATAAGCAAAGAGGGATTCCCCAACAAGTTGGTCTCCAACTTGTGTTTCTGTTGATGGTAAATTTAATGCCATTAAATGCCTCTGCACTCGATGTCAGAAACGCACATGCATATGGGACTTCATGTCAGGTGAGTGAATCATGGGTTGGAGACAAGAAAGGACGGCCATTGTAGGCGGAGGTGTGGCGCGCACAAAAGATAAGGGATGGAGGAGAGGCGGTTTCGCGTTGGTGAGGAAAAGAGGGACAAGTAAATTGTAATTCAGAAGATATTTTTATTGTTTTCTAATATCGATAATAAATATATAAATATATATATTTTATTTGAGGCTTAGAAAATGATTTTGGATAAATTAATGTCATTTTCATGTTATACTTATTTTTATAAGGTTACGAGAAAGTTCTTGGTTGAAAATTCAGACGGAAACTGATCTGCCGTTTTGTTTTTACTGACAGTAAAAGTTTACCACTCAAAATCTAATTTTAATTCGTGAATGAGATGGAAAATGTTTTTATCGTATTTGCTACGATACTGGAAGTTTAGAAAAATTTAGCATAAAATTAAAATATTATATTTACGGTATGCGAAAACGTCAAGATATCTCTAGGAAAAACCTGAGTCAAATGAATTCGGGAGTCGGCAACGCAGTAGAGACACTGATGTGATTGAGATGACGAGCATTTATGACGATCATTTCTGAGTCATAATGGCCATAATGGCACATTTATGACAATTAGATATTTGGTTTTTGACCAAACTGGGTTCCTTTTAGAAACTATTTACCAGTTTAGGGTTATTCTGAAACTATTTACCAATGGAGGGTCGTTTTGGATATTTTATTATTTTTCACTCTGACGGGTCAAAGGCGCCACTGTAGATGGTGCCTTTGAAGGCATCACTGCAGATGGCGCCTAGCCTTTTTTTTTTTTTAAAAAAAAAGTCAAAAGGGGAGGCGCCATTGCAAATGGCGCCTTCCCCTGCAGTGGCACCTCCCCTGCAGTGTATCACGTGGCATTGCAGGGGGGCCCCCTGAAATTGGATGCCTGCAATTTTAAAGGAACAACGCTACAAAAAAATTATACTATAAGTATAGGGAGTAACGATGACAATAATGATAAAGTATCTATTTAAAATAACAAGAGGCAATAAAAAAAATCCCGTAATAATGAGTAGCAAATAATATCACAGGAGGCATAAAAAAATAATAGCAATAACAATTTACACAAATAAATATTCATCAATTATTACAGTAGTAAAAAAAAATTTACCTTATAAGAATTAAAAGAAAGTCACCTTCAATTTTAAAGGAACAAGGCGACAAAAAAAATTATACTATAAATATAGGGAGTATCGATGACATTAATGATAAAATATCTATTTAAAACAACAAAATAGACTTATGATTAGATATTGTGGCAATATGTGTGACTGATGTGACAAATCCACTAATTTTATGTTAATAATATTATTTACGTTTCCTTTGCCACATTAACTTTCATATTGTCAAATATTATTTATTTTCCCTGGGCCATGTGTCGTGTTGGGTTTACCACAATATCTAATCATTCCTTACACCTAACGGGAAAACGTGTCCGTAACCATGACTTTACTATTTATATGAATCACATAAATAGTAAACCCATTTGACATCACGATATAAAATATCAGTTTTTTAGTTTATTAAATTTTAAATAATAAAGTAACGATTTTAATTTTATAATTCATATATTGATTAGTATTTTAATAATTTTAATTTCAATGAAAAAACTATGATACCAATAATTTATTTTTTTTATAATCTATTTTAATAATTTATTATATTAAAATTTATAATATTAAATTATTATTTAAATTACTTAATACTTATAACACAGACCTATATAAAAATATATTATTACTGTACACATTATTTTAATAGGAAAAAAATTAGGGAAAAATTCAGGGAAAAATAATATCACATGAGGCATAAAAAAATAATAGCAATAACAATTTACACCAATAAATATTTATCAATTATTACAGTAAATTAACAAATTTACAAATTTACAAATTAACTTAATATATTTTATTAACTTACACGTTAAATTAAGTTACACGTTAAATTAACAAATTTAATTAATATATTACAATCATTTTATTATTTTTCATTATAATTAACTATGTGCAATCCTATTAAAAAAAACTATGTGCAATCCTTTTATTAAATAAATTTAAATTCATTCACTACAAGCACCATTTTTTAAAAAAATTTACTACTGTAATAATTGATGAATATTTATTGGTCAAAAAGCCGAAGTTACCTGACCTGATTATGGAGACACCGCGGTTTCTCTTGTATTATATATAATATAATGAGAGTTACCTCTTGAAATTATACGTGGGAACTTTAATTTGAAACAAGCTGATAGCCTGGTAGCTGTTGCTGAAGTTGCAATGAGGTGACCTTGTAGCATGCGTTAAAAGAAGTTAAAAAAAATTACCTTATAAGAATTAAAAGAAAGTCACCTGCAATTTTAAAGAAACAACGCGACAAAAAAAATTATACTATAAATATAGGGAGTAACGATGATGATGATGGATGGGTGAAGATGTGACCTGGTGGTATCAGCTTCATCTGAGACATAGTTCTTTAAAGAGGATTTGAGGATTTAATTACTGACAAAATGTCACAAACGTTAAGTCGTTTCTGTCAGGCACCAATGTGGCAAACGAATTTTTCTATGATGGATCCCAGATGGACAGACACATGCATCGTTAATAGCAGGTAGGATAATTAATAACTTAAATATTGTTTTAAATATAGTAAAAAAGTAAAACTTTTTTTATTAATTTTTTTTAAAATAAAGTTAAAAAATATTTTTTTTAAATAAAGTATAAACAGATGTTGATATTAAGTAATGTTAAATATTTTGTCTGAATTATTTAATTATAATTATTAAATTAGAAATTAATAAATGAATAAAATAATTAATTAAGTAATAGATAAAGAGTATAAGGGTATATATATTTAAAGTTAATTATTAAATTTGAAAGAATAATTAATTAAATATAATTCTATAATTAATATTATAAACAAATTTTTAAATTTTATGTCGTTTATATTTTGTAAATTTTGAATGATAAAATAATAATCGAAAAATATAAGATAAAAATTAATTATTTTTTTATCATAAAATAATAAACTAAATTTATTTTGGTTTTAATTATAAATAATATATTATTTATAAATTATTAAAATAAAGTGTACAATAATAATTTTTTTTATATAGGTCTGTGTTATAAGTATTAAGTAATTTAAATAATAATTTAATATTATAAATTTTAATATAATAAATTATTAAAATAGATTATAAAAAAATAAATTATTGGTATCATAGTTTTTTCATTGAAATTAAAATTATTAGAATACTAATAAATATATGAATTATAAAAATAAAATTGTTACTTTATTATTTAAAATTTAATAAACTAAAAAACTGATATTTTATATCGTGATGTCAAATGGGTTTACTATTTATGTGATTCATATAAATAGTAAAGTCATGGTTACGGACACGCTTTCCCGCTAGGTGTAAGGAATGATTAGATATTGTGGTAAGTCCAACACGACACATGGACCAAGGAAAATAAATAATATTTGGCAATATGAAAGTTAATGTGGCAAATGAAACGTAAATAATATTATTAACATAAAATTAGTGGATTTGTCACATCAGTCACACATATTGCCACACGATCTAATCATAAATCTATTTTGTTGTTTTAAATAGATATTTTATCATTAATGTCATCATTACTCCCTATATTTATAGTATAATTTTTTTTGTCGCGTTGTTCCTTTAAAATTGCAGGTGACTTTATTTTAATTCTTATAAGGTAAATTTTTTTTACTACTGTAATAATTGATGAATATTTATTGGTGTAAATTGTTGTTTCTATTATTTTTTTATGCCTCCTGTGATATTATTTGATACTCATTATTACGAGATTTTTTTTATTGCCTCTTGTTGTTTTAAATAGATACTTTATCATTAATGTCATCGTTACTCCCTATACTTATAGTATAATTTTTTTTGTAGCGTTGTTCCTTTAAAATTGCAGGAGTCCAATTTTTGTTTGGGGGGCCCCTAGTGCCACGTGATACACTGCAAGGGGAGGTGCTACTGTAAGGGAAGGCGCCATTTGCAGTGGCGCCTCCCTTTTTGTCTTTTTTTTTTGTTAAGTGTTAGGCGCCAACTGCAGTGAAGGCGCCATCTGCAGTGGCGCCTTTGACCCGTCAAATTGAAAAATAATAAAATATCCAAAACGACCCCCCATTGGTAAATAGTTTCAGAATAACCCTAAACTGGTAAATAGTTTCTAAAAGGAACCCAGTTTGGTCAAAAAGCCTAGATATTTTGGCATGGAAAAGACTATTTTACCCCTAGTTTCATTTGTTTTTTACAAGTCTTGCCATTGTAATTTTTGACAAAATTACCCCTAAACCCACGACCCCCCCTCTTTAGCAACACACTTAGGCAAATTATATGTTATCTTCTTCATCTAACTTAGCACTCTCTCCAAAAAATTCATAAGAACTTCATACGTGTTCATACTCGCCATATTTTGTACAGAGATTCTGACCATTTTATGTTATGAATTTCGAAATACATTCTACATAAAAGTTGTTCCTATTTCTCTCTTCTTTCCAACGACATAAAGAACATCAAAAACGGATAAGTATATTGAGAGATATGTCCAAATTACCGAAACTGCTATAAATCTTCATCATCTTCATCTTTCTGTCTAAACTTCTCAAGAACACTTAGAACATCAAGGTGATTTTGTGAAGAACATCCTCCAAATAATCATTTTCTTTGATCATCAAGAGGTAGTCTCTCTTAATCTTGCTATTCTAAGCTTTTATCTTCACAAGATTCTTGAGTTTATGCCTTTGATCATCATGTTCTTCATTTTGTTTCAAATTCCTGAAGCTTTCTTCAAAAATTCATAACTAATTCTAGAAAAATCCTTTTGGCATGAAACCAATTGCTATGATCTCATAATCATCTCTATTTTCATCATCTAGAAACATATGATCATTATAAATTTCCTTCCCAATTTTCTGAGCTGGGCCGAATCCATGAAAAAGTGGAGTTCATGGGTTTTGTTTCATTTTCATGTCTTGATTCATGATTCAATCTCTTAAGTACCTTGATAGTTCTTGTATGTAAGTAAGTAGAATATCAAAAATCAAACCCTAACCTATTTGTTTCATAAATACCGAAACCCTAGCTATGAATATTGGATGGATTTTTGATTCAGATGTTGTCTTGTAACACTTGAATCCAACTCTAGGTTTTGTATGTTGATTAAATCCAAGAGTTGAGAAAATTTTAAAACCTCTAGCCTATGATCTTGAGAAAAACTGAAACCCTAGTTCTTGGAACTAGATGAGTTTATTCCATGATCTTAGTTCATGATCTTGGTTTATGTACTTAATTATGTTTAAGTTACTTAAGGATCACAAATCCCTAAGTTAACAAATTTTCAACTTTCCTAACCTAGAAAAAATTGTTGAGGCCGAAACCTAACTTTCATGATCTAAGTATGTTGTTGTTTGATTTGATTTATTTTGGTTGCAATTCGTTTGAAGGAATCGTTCAAGTTAGCTTGACTTAAGCTGACGGAGGAGAATCGGATCGGGATAGGGACATTACTTGAAACTGTTGGTTCGAATCTCCAAGAGGTAAGGGGAGCTTGCCTGAGGGATTTTTCCCAATAACTGTATGTGATTAGTGTGTGGTCTGTATTATTTATCTGTGGTTGTAGTATTTGTTTAATTTGGTTCAAGTTGTTTAAGTTATGTTATTTTTATCTGTGATGGGATATTTGCATTTAAATTGTTAATTTGCAATTATATTATAATGTGTTGTGATGCGCGATTTGCCTGGAAATATTTTTGTGATATTGTGGTTGATTGTTGTATGAGAAGCCTGACAGTGGTCAGTGCTCAATTAATTAAACGAGATAAAATCTTTAAGAAGATATACAGAGAATATTCAATGTTTAATTTAGATATATTGGAAGATATTATGATTTAAAATAATTGTCTGAGAAAATAAGGATTAATTGAAAATATTATTATTTTAATGATTTATTAGTGTAAAAGCAATTTATGAGTCACAGTGAGGACATAACCGTGAAATTATTTTTGTACTGCTAATTTTTACGTAAGAAATTCCGTAATATTATAAAAAGTTATGTTATAGAATTAATCTTCGAAAATAACTTAATTAATATTTTAGAAAAATATTTAAGTGGAAAAACTAAGTTTTTAAATGGCATTAAAAATGATAATTGACGGCAATTTGGAAAAGTATCGACGGCAATTGTTTTAAAATGGCAGTACGTATTTTAAGCAAGTTTAAAACTCGAGTGACTCTCTTTTATGAAAACCAAGATTTGGTAACCAAAGATTTGATTAATGAATTTTTCCCATTTAAAACGATATTTCAAAGTTAAGTTTAACTCAACTGTGTTAAAAATGGTGTTGAACTTAGTAACCGAGACGTCGGGGTACTAAGGTTCGTTGTGTTATGGACTTGGGGTCCTTTGGACTTTGAGGTCCTGTAGACTTGGTGTCTACTGTATACGTGGTGTATACTGTTTAAACATTTAAGATGTTTTCTATTACCACGAACCTATGACTGGTGCAACGGTTTAGGGTTTCATGACTAAGCACTCGGACTGCGTGTCCTGTGTTGTTAATAAAAGACTTTAAGACATTGAAAACTACGTTGGTCATAAGCTTTTGAGCTTTGGCAAAGGAAAGATTATACACGAAGAAAACGACGAGAACAAAATGTTTTATGTGCATGCATTGGCAGACGTGCCCACGTCCTATGTCTGATACCTTAATGATAGGGTATTCGGGCTATGAAGTTATGTATGGTGCCTTGATGAATAAGGTATTCCATGCTCCCAAGTTATGTAAGATGCCTTAATGATAAGTCTACGAAGTTATGTATGGTGCCTATATACATACAGACGCTCTGGCCTTACATTACCACTAACATGTGTAATAGGTACTACCCTGACTCTCCCCAAATCTACATCTATAGACTCTCCAGGGTGGTCCCTATGGTGGTGCAGATACGGTCACCTCGCTGCTGTCAAATGTGATCACCCTGCGACGCTGGTGAATGTGTTGATATTGCAAGCTGCGCCGGGTACGTCCTCTGGGAATAACTTCAGTGGGTCCAACCACCATCGAGCTCTGCGATAAAACCCATAGGTATGGCTGTAGTCAAGGTAGATGCTAGAAGTGATGGAAAGGTAGGCATTCTCCCAACCTGAAAAATCCGATAAAGCAAGAATACGGAGCATCCCCAAAACTCATATAAACAGTCACTATCTGTTTATATGCAGAGAAGAAGGTGACCAGGTTTATTCGCCAACCTCCGTCATCATGAAAATCTAACTCAATGGTCCCCATGATCGGGTCCCTCGTCGGCTCGGTCATGCATGGATGATGCAACTGAGGCATCCCGCTCGACTGTACGTATCTGCTCCACAGATCGATAACAAAACATAAGAAAAGGGGATAAGGAGATAAGAAATTATGCTATCATCATGCAATGGAAATGGGTACATAGCATAAAATACAATAATATTACAAAGACATGCTGCAATATATATAAATAGCAAACATCCTCGAGATAATACATCATCCTTTACCCTTGTATACTCATGCAACTAAGCCTGTAGAATGACATGGCCACCTACAATCCTGTCACACATCCCCCATTCTCGTTAGTGGTGTTAGTCAGTCGTCCAAACAGTGCGTCCATAAATGCCGGTGCACACCCCCATTCCTGTTAGAGCTCTCATTCAAATAATGACATTATTCCCCCATTCCTGTTAGGAAACACGGAGCAGGTCGGCAAGGACTATGAGGGTATCGTGGTAGTCTCCCCTATTCCCATTAGGGTACTAGCATGTGGCATCCGACATCTGTAATCAGATATTCTAACCTCATGTGTTCCACCCACACGGCTGTGAACAACACCATGCATTCTAGTATGAGTCTCACCAACTCTTACAGGGTCATAACCTAGTGCCTCAACCTTTTACTAACAACTCATATAAAACCTCATGTCCCATCGTATAAACTTATAACCTATAAAATTATATTTTATTATGTTAGGCACCATTAAGTCTCATATCACACTCTCCCCACATGCATATCTCCAAAAAACCATAAATCATCGCCTATATGCCAACTAAGCATAAAAATACAAATATAACATGTTATCAGACGAAGCATATTAATCATATTAAACTAATAATGAAATAAAGCATGTTATCACAAATTATATTATAGAGCATGTTAAACATATCAACTCATACAACACATAGTAAGCAGCTCAATGATAAAATCAAACATCCTCGATATTCATAAAATTAATCTAACGACGACAATTCTACCATTCCCAAATAATCATTGGTACTATAGGGTACTCGCCAATGATATTTTGGCATTGTCGATTACTCGTTCACTAGTAGGGTTTAGGTCGCCCTACAACCATTATTGTACGTTACGCTATTTCGCCATTTTCGACGATAGGATGCTTCTTTCTCCCACCTGAGATGTATGTAGATGTCCCTGGGACCACAATCCAAAATCTCCCTATGCCACTACGAATCTGCCATGGGTCCAAAAAGGTACCTCTGGGGCTCCGGAAATTATCCTGAACACTTATACACAAAGCAAATGTCGTCGGTAACCCTAATATGAAAATGGAATGATAAACAAATAGAAAAATGAGAGGAAAACCTCAATACCGACATCGTTGGCATGTAGGCATGTCACAATAATAGGCTTAGCTTGCCCTAGCAAGAAAAGAAAGATAGGGATAGGAAGAAGGCACTGCTACAAGTGCAACAACGTTGTCTGTTTCTCAATACGTTGATTGGTATGATTGCAAGAGACTCTAGAACTTTTCTATCTTCTCTGAACTCCTTTCCTCCACTCTTTGTGTTCTATTTTTCGCAGGCAAGAAAGTGAACTCGTTTCACCTTCCGCCCTTTTTATTTTTCACCAACCAGTTGAGTACGCTTGAGCATACATGCTATCCATGCTTGAGCGTGCCCACGCTCTACAGTGGAGTCCTCCCACGCTTGAGCATAGAAGCTGGTCAGCTACTTCTTCGTGAAAACTTCGTGCCATGCGTCTTGCCTCCTTTGCCACCACTTGACACCTATCTACCATGCACCTGATCCCCAAGAATGCTCTAGCATCTAAAAGGCCAAGCTCTAGTGTGCCCACGCTAGGATGTTGAGACTTTGCATGCTTGAGCATGTTGCCTAGTCATAAGTGTTGTTTTCACTCGTGTTAGTTCGATTCAAAGCCAACTCATCCCAGATATTTTAAAAGCTTTCAAACACTTAAACACACATAACAAGCATATAAACTAGGGTCCTAAAAAATGGATGTTACATTACTACCCCAGTTATGTACCTCAGAATTTATGTACCTCAAAAGGTGTGGACATTGCTACTGTATATCTTCCTTATGTTCCCATGTAGCATCTCCTGTGATATCATCCCGTGTGACCTTAAAAAAATGGATCTGCCTACCGCGAAGCTCCTTAATCCCTTTATCTGCTATACTAACAGGTAAAGCATCATACTCTAGATTTTCTCTCAGTTATGTAGACTCAGGCTCAAGAACATGTGAAGGATCAAAGTAATACTTCCTTAAGTGGAAGACGTGAAAGACGTCATGAAGACTAGAATGGTTAGGTTGTAAAGCAATATGATAGGCTACTGGACCAACCCATTGATGAATATGGAAAGGTCCAATGAATATGGGAGTGAGCTTTCTATACTTGATGGCTCTGCCAATTTTAGTCTTCGGAGTAACTCTCAAAAACATGTGATAACCTTTGTGAAACTCTAAGGGTCTCCTCCTCTTGTTACGTACTGAAGCTCATCTGCCTATCATGTTCTTCCTTCATCTTTTCCCTTATCTTCCTAACATGTTTCGTTGTCTACTGCACCACATCCGGGTCTCATACCAACACAAAGGGTTCCTTCACTTTGTACCATACAAAGCTTCATACGGTGCCGTCCCTATGCTGTTGTGAAAACAGTTATTATAGGTAAACTCAATCAAAGGCAAGAACTCATCCCAACTTCCTGTGTGCTCCAACTCACAAGCTCTCAAGAGATCTTCCAGTGACTGAATCGTCAGCTCTGACTGTCCATTTGTCTGAGGATGATAAGCATAACTCATCCTCAACTTCATCTACAAAGAACTATGCAACTGTCTCCAAAATCTAGATGTAAATCTTGGATCTCGATCAGAGACAATGCTCGAGGACACACCATGCAACCTGACTACCTCCTTGATATAGATCTGGGTCAACCTCTCCAAGGTGTAACTCTCACCAACGTGGCTCCAGGGTGAAATGTAACACCCCGTTTTATCGCGTCTTAACCAGTAATTATATTCTATAATTTTACCGGCAATCCAAAAATTGATTTTGAGGAAAACAAAATCATATTTGAGATCTTCTATATCGAAGGAAGTTACGGTGAAATTTTGGGTTTAAAACTCAGACGAAAACCGGTTTACATTTTTACCGACAGTATAGTTTTATACTGTCATAAACCCTAATTTGACCCGAGACTGAGAAATTCTATATTTTATCATGATTTCATTGATAAAATATATTTCTAAAATTTTCGCATGAAAACAAAATATTATATTTTGTTCAGGTCAATTTTGGTGAAAAACGGGTGAAAACCCTAATCGGGTAAACGACGGAGCCAGATACGGAACTGCAGAGGAGTACCGAAAGATAGAGATGACGAGTCACCATGGATGACTCACCCTAATGAGTCACATAGTGAGTCATGCAAGTCGTGATTACTAAGTTAAAATATCTAGATATTTTCCTTATAACCTAACCTAGCTTTGGTTAACATCAACCATAGTCTACATTTAGGACTCGTTTGGTGGTCAAGATAAGAGAGACATGATATGATAAGCTATCATATCATGTCTAAAACTATTGTTTGGTGAGCCAGCAGGATAGGATAAAAAAACCTTGTCTCCTATCCTATCATGTCCATCTAGTTAAAATTCTATCCTGAGGGGGGAGCTGGGTTAGAACTCAACATGATAGGATAAGGTGATTTAAAGTATAATAAAGTATAAAAATATTTTATGCATAAAATAATTAAAGTATAATAAAATATAATATGGTTTCCAAAAAAGGTATAATAAAACATAAAATAATAAAAATATTAATAATTAATTTTAAAAAAAATTCTCACAAGGCTAATTTTGTTACTTTATATTATTTTAAAAAACTGAAAAATAAATAAAAATATTCTAATAATTTAACTATATGTAATGTAAAAACTAAAAATGAATATTTAAAAATATAAAAAAAATTAATTTAAGTTAAAAAATATTTTAAGAATTATAATTATTATATGTAATTTTATCACAAAGACAAATTTGTCTTTTTATATAATCTTCAAAAATGAAAATTAAAAAAAACTAAAATCTAATAAAATATGAAAACATTCAGAACAAAAACAAAAATTTTAAAATTCATACTAAAATTACAGTGCTATCCAGTTGGTTATCTGGTGGATACCAAATGTCGGATATGATAACAGATTATCCTGCTCATATCGTATCTTACTCCTATCCTGCTCTCTTATCTGGTGGTCAGGATAGGATATGGGCGGATAAGATAAGAGAGCAGGATAGGAGTAAGATAGGATATGAGCATGATAAGCTGTTATCCTATCCGACGTTTGGTGTCCACCAGATAAGCAACTAAATAGCATTGTAATTTTAGTATGAATTTTAAAATTTTTCGTTTTTGTTCTGAATGTTTTCATATTTTATTAGATTTTAGTTTTTTTTATTTTCATTTTTTAAGATTATATAAAAAGAAAAAAGTGTCCTTGTGATAAAATTACATATAATATTTAAAATTTTTAAAATATTGTTTAACTTAAGATTATATAAAAAAACAAAATTGTCCTTGTGACACATGCTTATTTGCTAAAAATACATGTTTGGCTTTCTTGATCGTGAATGGGAAAGTATGCTTAAAATGTTAAAGTATATGTCCTGAACTTATGTATTGATACATGGACATGTATGTGTGATTATGAGCTTGATTATTGAAGTGAGAATATTCACTTTGTGGATGCTTAATTTCGGCCAAGGCTAAGGAAATGGCATGATAACTTTGATTCCATCAAACTATGTAATTATAAGTTTGATAAAAAAAGTTTAAAAAGTAATAAAACCAAGAAGGAAATGAAAGGTTACAAAACTGTTTTCATTTGAGTTTAAGACTTAAGGGAACAAAAATCATGTTTTAGCAGACTTAAAAACAGAATTTTTGTGAAATCAGACACGAAAAATAAACAAGGGTTCTAATTTCGTCCAAAACCGTGTTAGACAGTTTGAAACTGTTTTTCAAGTCTATTCAAGTGCCTAAGACTCCAAAATGAGTTTTGGAACATTTGGTTTAAAAATCGTTGAAAGAGGGCTCACGCGATTTTCAAATTTAGCGACGTTCGGTCAAGTTTTAGGATTTTTGTACAACCCGTAGAATGAGGCTTGAAATTGGAATTTAAATACTTCAATATAGGTATTTGAAGTTAATAAAGTGAAGGATTTGATAAAAATGATTATATTTTCAAAAATACGGAATTTAAGTTGAAACACTGTAAAAAGCGGTAAAATTGTATTTTAAGAGTTTCGATGTTTTTCAAGAAAATGTTTTTGAGGAATTTAGTACTTATGTACTTTTGGTGGAATTTGGTTTCAAAATGATTGGTTTTAACCAAAGGTTTTGGTTTTAAGATATTGAATAACTTGGAGATAATTTAGACAAGTGTTTGTGAAATGCTTGAGTTATTTTATTCATCATACTTTGATATATATATATATATATACACTCAATAGTAAATACAATTTACAATTTACAAGGAACACCGTCCGCACCTTCCGCACCGTCCACACCGTCCAACTAATTCTAACACTCCCCCTCAAGCTGGAGCATACAAATCAAATGCTCCAAGCTTGGAACAAATATTTTGAATTCTCGGTCCTCTTAGAGATTTTGTAAAGACGTCTGCCAGTTGATCATTAGAGCTAACAGATTCGGTGATGACTTCTTTAGAAAGGACTTTTTCTCGGATAAAATGACAATCGATCTCAATATGTTTAGTTCTCTCATGGAATACTGGATTGGAAGCTATATGGAGAGCTGTCTGGTTATCACAACATAACTTCATTTGTTGAGTATCTCCAAACTTCAATTCCTCAAGAAGTTGTTTAATCCAAATGAGCTCACACGTGGCTACAGCCATAGCTCTATATTCAGCCTCTGCACTAGACCTTGAAACAACATTTTATTTCTTACTCTTCCACGAGAGAAGATTTCCTCCAATAGACACACAATACCCTGAAGTGGAACGCCTTTCAATGAGTGATCCTGGCCAGTCTGCATCGCAAAATCCAACTATTTGAGTGCTTCCTTTGTCTTCATAAAGTAGTCCTTGTCCTGGAGTCTTTTTAATGTATCTCTCGAATTGAATTCTGCATCCCGGTGATCATTATGAGGAGACTACATGAATTGACTCACCACTCCCACTGTAAAGGAAATATCTGGCCTTGTAATAGTGATATAGATGAGCTTCCCAACCAGTCTCTGATACCTTTCAGGATCAGAATAAGGCTCCCCCTGGTTGGGTAGCAATTTTTGATTCGGATCCATGGGACTATCAACTGGTCAACAATCTAACATACCAGTTTCTTTAAGTATGTCTAATGCATACTTCCTCTGTGAGATGATAATCCCATTCTTTGACTGAGCAACTTCAATTCCAAGAAAATATTTCAATTTCCCCAAGTCCTTGGTCTGAAAATGGCTACATAAATGTTCCTTCAGCTGAGAAATTTTCTCCTGATCATTTCCTGTGATGACTATATCATCTACATAGACCACCAAGTAAACGCATCTATTTGGAGAGGTATAACAATAAAAGACTGAATGATCTGCTTCACTATGTTTCATTCCAAAAGCTTGAATAACTGAACTGAATTTTCCAAACCAAGCTCGTGGAGACTGTTTCCGCCCATAGAGAGATCGTCGTAGCCTGCAAACCAAACCGGACTCCCCCTGAGCAACAAATCCAGGAGGTTGCTACATATAAATCTCCTCTTCTAACTCTCCATGAAGAAATGCATTTTTAATATCCAACTGATATAATGGCCAATGACAG
Organism: Sophora flavescens; assembly: GCA_030762895.1. Taxonomy (NCBI): domain Eukaryota; kingdom Viridiplantae; phylum Streptophyta; class Magnoliopsida; order Fabales; family Fabaceae; genus Sophora; species Sophora flavescens. Next base: position 81,919,302 of record CM061065.1, on the reverse strand, counting down.
ATGGCAGCCATGGCAAGAAATATTCGAACAGAAGTGATTTTGGCCACAGGGGAGAAAGTATCTCCATAATCAAGTCCATAAATCTGAGAGTAACCTTTGGCTACAAGCCGGGCTTTGAGCCGATCGATCTGTCCATTGGCCCCAACTTTAATAGCATATACCCATCGACAGCCAACGGGTTTCTTTCCCGGAGGAAGAGGAGTCAAGTCCCAAGTACCATTATGCTCCAAAGCCTGCATTTCATCAATCATGGCTTGTCGCCATCCTGGATGATCAAGTGCCTCACAAACATTTTTAGGAATGGAAACGGAAGATATATATGACACAAAAGAATAATAAGAAGGAGAGAGACGATGGTAACTTAAGAAGTTATAAATAGGATGAGGATTTCGAGTAGACCGAGTACCTTTCCTAAGAGCAATGGGCAAGTCAAGGTTTCCTTCAGGTAGGTTCGTAGTAGGGTCATCTGCTGGAGTAGGACATGATTCAGCTGGTCTTTCAGTGCCTTCTAATTCTGTATTAAGAACTTGTGGACGACGATGATATATGATGGGTGACCTTTGAGATTGCTCGAGTGGGGGATCGTTAGGAATTTCTGTAGTCGAAACTGATTCCGACAAAGAAGAAGGTGATGGACCAAGATACGGAATCGGAAAGACTTCTTGAATAGTCTGAGACTCAACTGTGGATGGTGAGAAGTAAAACTTGTCTTCGAAGAACGTTACATCTGCACACATGAAATAACGATTCTGCACAGGGGAGTAACACTTGTAACCTTTCTGTAACCTGGAATTTCCCAAAAGACACATTTGAAGGCTCGTGCAGCAAGCTTATCAAGACCTGGAGACAAGTCATGAATAAAACAAATGCATCCAAATATCCGTGGAGCGACATGAAATAGTGACTCTTTAGGGAATAAAACGGAATGTGGTATTTTATGATCAAGAGAGGATGAAGGCATCCGATTAATTAAGTAACATACTGTCAAAACTGCATCACCCCAATGTCGAACAGGTACATTCGTATGGAGTAACAAGGTCCGAGCAGTTTCAACAAGATGTTTATTCTTCCTTTCAACTATACCATTTTGTTGAGGGGTATGAGGTCAACTGGATTGATGGAGAATGTCCTGTGATGACAAAAAGGAAGAAAGAGCAGAAGAAAAGTATTCCTTTGCATTATCACTTCTAAGGATTTTGATTGTCTTACCAAATTGGGTTTTGACCTCATTAACGAAAGTGGTGAGAATAGACGAAAGTTCAGATCGTTCTTTCATTAAGAAAACCCAAGTGCACCGAGAAAACTCATCAATAAAGGTAACGAAATATCGGAAACCATTAGAAGACACTTGACTCGGTCCCCATATATCTGAATGGATAACTAAAAAAGGAGAATCAACTCGGCTTTCAACTTTTCTGGGAAACAAAGAGCAAACATGCTTGCCTAGTTGACACGACTCACAGTTCAATGATGACATTTTTGCAAGTAAAACTTACAGAAGGAGCTGATTTGAGGTAATAAAGACCATGTGATTCATGTCCTACGCCAATCATCCGATCCGTACCACGTTCCTGTATAGTAAAAGAACCAACATCAAAAGTTACTGAGCAGTTTAGAGAGCGAGTAAGTTGACTAAGGGAGATCAAATTAAAAGGGCAACCAGGTATAAACAAAACAGATTTTTAAGTTATAGAAGGAGTGACTGAAACATGACCGATTCCTTTGGCGCTGACCTTAGAACCATCCGCAAGAGTAATGAAGTGAGGAAATTTAGGAGAAGATATGGAGGAGAATAAAGAACGATTACCAGCAATATGATCAGAGGCACCTGAATCATTATCCAAAGATTTTGATTGTTACCGGATGGAGATATGAAGGTTGTGGAGTCATGAACACCAGTGGCAGTAGACCCATAAGATTGATGGGCTGCTTTCAATTGAAGATACACTCGATACTCGGCTTCGAAAATTTTTTTCTTGAACATTTCAGCATTGACTGATTTTTTAGGAAACCCATGAAGAGAGTAACAAGTATTATGAGTGTGACCCATTCGCTTGCAATATGTGCATTGAGGACGACCCATTCAAGCCAAAACAGACAGAGAGGCTGCCTTAACACCTGAGATTGTAAAGAGACCAGCGCAAGCAACAACCAGAAACAGGAACCAAAAAAATCAGAGGAGACCAAAGGCAAGAAACCCACTTTCCAAACAACAGAAAAAGTGAATTTTGACCAGCTAGACAAACAGAGGAGGTCGAGGCGAACGGTTCTGGGTGGTCGCGGTGGTTTTCCGGCGATCGGAGTATGGCGCGTGAGTTACACATGCCCGGAAGACGGCGACGCGTGGATGAGCGTGGCGGCGCGTGGCACTTTATCCGGCGATGTCGCTTGGTAGGAAGGCCGATCGGAGACTTCTGAGGCTATTTCCGACGATGGTGGAGACTGGGTTAGTCGAGACAGTGACTTTCAGAATGACTTTTGATCTTGAGAGGTGCTGTTTGGTTGGGACAGTGTTGTTTGAAAAATAGAGGAAGGTTGAAGGACAGTTGAACCAGAGGCAGAAGACTTCGTAAAAGGATAAAGGTTGACGGTACAAGATTTCTGCTGGACCAGAGGCAGAAACCTTCAAAGGACAAATGAACCTGCTCTTGATACCATATTGAATAACTTGGAGATAATTTAGACAATTGTTTGTGAAATGCTTGAGTTATTTTATTCATCATACTTTGATATATATATATATACACTCAATAGTAAATACAATTTACAATTTACAAGGAAATGAATGATAAGCTAAATCCTAGGAACACCGTCCGCACCGTCCGTACCGTCCACACCGTTCACACCGTTCACACCGTCCAACTAATTCTAACAAAGACAAAAAGTATTATAGTCTGTGAGGACGAGCATTTACGGTAAAATGCAAAAACCTAAGTCATGAACGACTTAGTGAAAATATGAACTTAATAATTTATGTTGTAGGGTAGAACAAGACCTTATGTCATAAAGTATGGATAATTCATTGTACATACCTCCATAAGATTTAATGGACTAAGAGTTATTTGTTTTCCTTGGAAGCCAAGAGAAAGGCTCAACTAGAAAAGTGCAGATAAATAAATAATTAGACTTGTGATCCAATTTCAAAATGAGTTAGGATTTGTAATCAAGTGCTTTAAGATATCATTGCACAAAGATGAAAGGTTACTTGATAACTTTAGATCGATGTTAAGTACCGGTGATTCGGACTTAATAACATCTTGCATTTAAGAAAGCATGCCGAAAGGATTCCGGTATAATCAAGAGATTATCCGGTGGATACACAAGAAGAATGCATTTTCGGCAATTTTACCCAAACACATAGTGAAAACTATGTTCTGTACGGCCGTTGTGCATAGGAGATTGAGCTAACACTTTAATGCGGGTGCGAATTCCGTAGTGACGATCTGGTTGATGCTCGGGGATGTCGGGGTGTGAAATACTCATATAGGCCCAGTTGGTAGCTCCTCTGTTGCGTGTTGATATTGCAATGCACCGACATACTCGACTAGTCGCTATGTGTTTTCTGGTAGTGTAGGATGTTCCCAAAAAAGCCTATGTGCACGCTACTTACAATTGATGCATTTTGTTACCCAAGACTAGTATAATCTGGAACAATCCTCCGAACCACTCTCTCCGACTGTTCGTAAAACCCTGGTATAGGAATAAGAGTTCTTCCTCGAGTCTTAGATGTATCCTATCTAGGTGAATGTTGCCATGTTTCTGTGAAACATTATTAATATGATATGAGTGATGATATAACTGTATATTGATAGTTATACGTACTTGTGTGTCGTACCACTGCATGTCTGCATTATGTGTATGATGAATGGAAATCTCACCTCCTTATTTTATATTGCCTATGTTGGTTAGTTGTGTGCTTTCTGTGTTCTTTTGAGATGTCAAGTTGTCACTCGAATGATTCATTGTAGAGGTTGAGGTTCGAGCATGCGGATGATATGATGGAATTTCTAGGGGAAATCTTCCAATCTTCAGATGGTCCAAGACGTTGGTGTTTGGGTTTCTGTTATGCCTGACTCTTCTTTTCTTGAGATAGGTACGACTGTTGTTGGTCTGTAGGCTATGACTTTCTCTTGGAAAGGGAAATGGCTATGTCCGGGAGTTACTTTTGTAGTGACTCTAGCAGTGTCTTTTGTGACGACGCCGGTAGTGGGCTCAAATAGAGTTTCCATAAGATCTCGTCAGTTGGGTTTGTCCTTCTCATGATGTACGAGAGAGGATTTTCTTTTCTATTTCAGTTAGGCCAGCTGGGTATGTCTGGGAGTAAATGTTACAATTTATGGAGTTGCGACTCCAAGTATCTTATATTTTAGGAGCTGCGTCTCCATATCTTTATGTTGAGCTTATATATCTTTATGATTTCTGTTTATGAGTTGGGTTGGGTTTTTATGTAAGTGACTTTCGAACTCATAACCTTAATTATGATTTTGAAATATGTTATTGCACTTTTACCTTATTCCAGTTATTTATATTTACGACTTGCGAAAAAAGAAAAATTACCCCATTCTATTATAGCGAATTTTAATTAACCTACTTTTCGGACTTAAAATGTCACGGACAATGTAGTGCTCCAGAAGGGTGTTACAAGAAAGCTCAACTTACTCTTATGTGCCTCGCCTAAGATCATCCTCCTAAGCTCTATGTTCTTTGGCACACAAATTCAGTCGCTAAACCTCAGCACGCCATCCAATCCTCTACTAAACTCAGAAACCTTACCCTCATCTACTCCTCAACTTATTCCCTGAAGATACTGATCCTGTCCTTGCTTTTCCTTGATCTCCTTCATAAAATCACTACTAATAGTGACCATAACCAAACATATCCTATTTTTAGCCAACTCCATCCCCAAGTTCAGGTTTTTGAACTGCTCGATCAGTGCCATCTTCTTTACCATCATCGCAGACACATGCAAGGACTTCCTCCTTAATGCATCCGCTACAACATTCGTCTTCCCTGGATGATATTCAAGATCAAACACATAATCTTTTAAGAACTCCACCTGTCTCCTTTGTCTCATATTCAGCTCATTCTGATTGAATAGATACTTTAGACTCTTATGGTCATGGTACACATTAAATTAGCTCCATACATGTAGTGTCGCCATATCTTCAATGCGAACACTATGGCTGCTAACTCCAGATCATGGGTCGGATAGTTCCTTTCATGAACTCTTAACCGTCGAGAAGCATATGCCACAACTCTTCCCTCTTGCATTAGAACACAAGCCAAGCCTTGGTATGATGCATCACAATATACGTCAAATTGCCCTAATGGATTTGGTAAAGTTAGCACTGGTGATGTAGTACTAAATGGGACACCCCGATGTCCCATTAAAGAAAACCTAATTAACTAAGCCTTAATTGTGACGTTTACGTTAAAACGTGTATAAAATAAAAGCGGATATATTAAAACTTTAAAACATAAAACATATTGAATATAACATCACACACACATATATATAAATATATACATAAATCTGTCTAAGATGCCCCATCAGTAGGGCTTGCTTAGATACAACCCATCATCTACTGACATAAGTAAAATACATAGAAAAGATCAGAAACAAAAAGTAACATCTCAACACTCTGCTGAGCCCACCCACACTCATAATACAACAAAAAATGTCTCACCACAAAGCCCTATAAACATACTGACGCTTTGGCATACCATTACCACTAACATGGGTTACGGGTACTACCCCGACTCTCCCCAAATCTACGTTTATAGACTCTCTAGGGTGGTCACTGTGGTGGTGCGGATGCGGTCGCCTCATTGCTGTCAGGATATGATCACCTGGCGACACTGGTGCATGTGCTGATACTACAAGCTTCGTTGGTTACATCCTCTGGGAACCACTCCAGCGGGTCCCACCACCTCCGAGCTCTGCAATAAATCCCATGGGTGCGACTGTGGTCCATGTGGATGCTAGAAATCAACCTCGATTTACATAAAATCAACTTAGTGGTGATAAATCTACAATCCCCATATCATCATTTGTACTACAAGGTAGTCGCCATTTTTTATTTTGGCATTGTCGATTACTCGACCATTAGGAGGTTTTAGGTTCCCCTACACCTATCATTGCATTTTAAGCTACTCTTGCCTCTCCGACGATAGTAAGGTTCTTTCTCCCACCTTATCTTCACTACGTGTAAGATCCTAGCACGAACAACCTTGATCCTCAAACTCATGAGCAACCGTCTCAAACCTTGTGTGCACCAATAATCAAACAAGGTTCCTTGCAAGTGAGAATTGCTCCTTCATTTACCTTCTTGAATTTTGACTAACCCAATATGACAACTTAGTTTGGATTTAAACTAAATGCTCTGCAAGTTGTATGGCTTTTTCTAAGATAGAACTCAAGAGACATATGTAAGCAAGCCTATGAGGAATTTTGTCTTGGGAGTTTTCTATGGTATGGTCCGTAGGAACTTGTAGGATGTCTATAGGAATTTTCTTAAGCTTACTTAGACCAAAGGTGTGGACACCCCATTTTTACAGGATTTTTTTTAGTTTTTACTAAAATTTGAAAAAAAAAATAAAAATAGCCAAAATTACACTTTTGGTCCCTTAAGTTATTTGTTTTGTTCAAATTGGTCCCTTAAGTTTTTTTGTGACAAACTAGACCCTTAAGTTAGGTTCGGGTGACAAAATGTGACCTTTTTCACCATTCCTGCATAATCTCTTGTCTTCAGACCTATGTGGAGCATCCGCGCCTAGCTGGCACTGAAATAACAATTAAAATAATAAATTATTAATTTTAAAATAATAATTAATAAATAAATATATTTTTATTTTTTAATATTCTCTCCTTCTTCTTCAACGACCCATCTCCTTCTCTAGCAAATGATCCATCTTCTTCAGTATACAACCCACAGGGAGGCGGCTGTGGCAATCACTATGAGGCGGCAGCGACGTCTGGGAGGCGGCGGAAGCGAAGATATGTAGTGGGATTTAACCACAATAATGTTAGGGTTTAATTAGATTTTGTAATTGGGTCTTTTGTAATTGAGGGTTTCTAGGTCACAGAAGCTGCTAAAGATTTTTAGGTTTCAATCTGGTTCGGTCTAATGCTGTTATGAGCCTCAAAAGCTTAAAGGTTGAATCTTTAGGGTGTCTAATGTAAATACCCCCAGTCTCGGTGCCACAGCACGTTGGAAGAAAGTAAACTTCGCCACCATTGATGAAGTTAATCATCACATATCATACTGAAGCGACACAAACTCTCTTTAATTTCTCTCTTTTTTTCTTTTTCCTTTTGTGTGAATTGATCAGTTTACGGCATCACGAAGAATTCCTGGGACTTTTCGCTTTCAAAGAGAGTTTACAGTGATGACTCTTTGAGAGCTTCCTACCAGACGTCGAGTAAGATGTTGGGGTTGGAGTGGTCGTGCAATTCCAACCTCAATGGATACTTCAAGATTTCTGCATCCCTTAACTTGGCTGAGGAATTTAAACTTCCAAAAGTCATTGCTGAGACTACATGGAACTTTGAGATGTAGTTTGCTTCGGTGCTTCCAATACATCACTTCACTTGCTGTATAGGTTAACAAAGTTTTGATGGCTTCTGCAGTCAGACATATTTTTCCTTGTACATGTGTGTGTGTGTGGGAAGATGAGTCCCCGTCTGTTACCACCGCCTCCGGAGAAGATGACCCTAGTGAGTTCCTAAAGAAGATGAGAGAAAATTGAAAAAGAATGGAAATATTTTATAATTATTTTATTTTTTATTTATTAGATTTTTAAAATTATAATGCCACGTAGGTTTGTAAATGCATTGTAGGAGAGGAATTGAAGGAATGGAGTGAAAAGGAAAATGTTGTTACCCGAACAAGGGTCTAGTTTGTCAAAAAATAAAAAAAACTTAAGGGACCAATTTGAACAAAACAAATAACTTAAGAGACCAAAAGTTTAATTTTGCCATAAAAAATAAAAAAAAATGCAAATAAATAAATAAATATCTTGTCATCTTATTTTGATGTTTGTTTTAATTTATCCGAATATCCAAAAAAAGAAGACAAAAATCAAAAAAAGATTTTTAATTCTATGGTTTGTTTTTGTTTTATTTTATTATTGGGTCAAACCAGCACCAAGCCCATTACCCCCACCCACATACTTATCCAAGACCCATCTTTTTGACCCATGACCCGGATCCACACCATTCTCCTCCAACAAACCCTAGCAGCCACACTTCTTCCTCCCTTTCTCTTTGAAACCCTAGCCATCACCACCTTCTACCTTGGTTGCAATCCTGTTTTCTTCTTTCAACATATCTCCACTCAAATGTTTCCTTTCTCAGTTTTGCGCACATCCCACACCACCTAGCTCATTTTTTATTTCTTTCCTTTCTTGCGTTGTTGATGAGGGATGAGACACCCCCTTGTGCCATTAGATTAAAACCTCATTAATTAATTTCTTAATCGCACGCTTAACGTTAAACGTATATGTCGAAATACATAAAAAATAAAACTTAATTATAAAACATACAACGTATGAAATTTAAACCATCAAATCATATATAACATACATACACACCATATGTTTATGCATCAGAGTACCACAACACTGTGTAGGGTATCCCAGCAGTAGGATCCCTTACAGGTGCATATTTAAACAAACTAATATTTGCAGAAATATAAAACGTCCTAAGACACACTGGCCATAACTTCTTAAACTCTACCACCCGAATTCATAGCTCGTCCTCCCGCATCTGGTTCATACGGAGTCCCAACCAGTTCCTCGATAGCTAGTTCCTCCATCGGATCTTCTCATACGATCACATGATAAAATATATACCAAACACAGAAAATAGGGGATATGAAACAGTTCTATAAAATAATAACTTTAGGCTAGGCAGGTCTAAGTCACCTTCAATCTCTCACCCAGACAAAATATCTCCGAACAACACATAACTTTACTTAAAAACCAACTAAGCATATTATCAAACCAGGCAGAACATGCATAATACAATACTCATAAAATATTCAAACAACAAAATAAAACGTCACATGCAGTAGAATACCTCAACCAACGTATCACAAAAAATTTAATAATAAATAAGTCAGACATCCTCAAATATTATAAAATTATCCTAACGACGATAAATCTACAATCCCCAAATCATCATTGGTATTACGGAAAAGTTTCCAATGTGATTTTGGTCTTGTCGATTACTCAACCAGTAGTAGGGTTTAGGTCGCCCTACACCATTATTATAAAATATACTACTTATCCATTCCGACGACAGGATGATTCTTTCCCCCACCTGCACTTATCACCGGATTCACGAACTTTCCGTTCCTCGTTACTACACCACGGTTATCAGTTAACCTTCAACCAAATCACATAAAAATAAATTAATCACATAAAATTCATCCTTGACCACAAAAGGCTAGGTTCGGCCATGAATCAAAAATAGGCGTAGGGTTATCTTCTCAATTCCATCTTTTGAATCCTAGTTACTAGAGTATTAACTAACATAGATCAAGTGTTACTAGTTAAAAATTTGAAACAAAATCCTCTAACAAAATGGGTTAGGGTTTCGTCCAAGAGAACCAAAATTTAGTTAGAAATTTCTTTTTCTCACAAACTCTTGGATCTATAACCTAGAGACCTTAACTAGCTTAGACAAGTTATCATCCAAGTAAAAATTGAAGAAAAACTCATTTATCCCCACATCTATGGTTTCGGCGAAGGGAAGAAAACATGGCTAGAAATTTCTTTTGATTCTAATATCTTGGATTTAGAATATAGAAACCCTAGATAGCTTATAACCAACCTCATGTAAGTTAAAAACTGAACAAAATCTCATTTCCCTATAAGTACATAGATTCGGCCATATAAGGAAGAATACGAAAGAATTTTTTTTTACTTCCATGCTCTTAGATGATCAATATAGAAGTCATATAGAGTTCATAGAAATTGATTTCACATTAAAATGATTTTTCTATGATTTTCTAGAATTATTTGAAAAACTAGATCTAGAAATTGGAATTTTTGAAAACTTGATGAAAATGGAAGTTTGATGGATGATAAATGAAGCTAAGAGGATGAGGAATAGGATCCTCACCTGGGAATGAAGAATTTTGATGAAGAACTTGAATAGAAATGAAAAACCTAGCAAGAACACTATGAAGGTTCTTTGTGTTTTGTGAAGAACAAGCTTAGAATGAAAATATAAATTTGTCTAAGTGTGGGAGGGTGTGTGTGAGCCGTGTAAATGAGTATGTGAGTGAGTGAAATTGTTTTGTTTAAAGCTTAAGAGTGAACCATGGTTGAATGATAACTTAAGCTTGGTTAAGAAATATAATATAATACTAACTAGGCTTAGTCTTCATCATTGGCTAGGAGAAAAATGTGTGGTGAATGAGTGAGGGAGGTGTGGCTGCGGTTTGCACCACAAGCGAGGAGGAAGAAGCCAACTCGTTCATGACTTGCCTTAACCATGGTTAACATTTAACTATGATAGGTTAGGTTAAGAGTATTTTGGTCATTTCACCTAAAAGACATGATTACTTGCATTAAGTGCTTCATAAATGCTTGGTGAGTCATGGTGGTGACTCACCAAGCATTTAAAATTGCAGCAAAGTGGAGTATTTCAATTCTTCCATGGTTTAAAAAGATACGTACAGAGGCAAGGATTGGAAATAGAAAAGCTAAGTGGGACCCGCTACCAATTGAAAGAAAATTGAAGTCAAGAAGGAGCTACGGGACTTGGTACAAATTCAATTGAAATTGAATAACAATATCTGTTTTTCAATTGGATTTGGATTTAAAAGATTGGACCACAAGTTGAATTAAAATTAAGGGCTGCACCTTTTTTTTGGCAATATAAAAAGAAGGGTAGCGTCAGTGAGTGGGAGGCCGCACAACAACGAAAAAAAGGAGGGCAACACCGCAACATAGTAAAAAAAGTGCAAAACAGAACGAGGGACAAAGACACAGTAGCCGCACAGTGTGAAAAAGGAGTGCCACAGCGTCGAAAAGAAACATAGAGAACTATACAGTTATGAGGGGGAGAAAAAGGAATAATCAAGAGAGTTGAAGCTGACGAGTAGAAACTCATGATGACTACCTTGCCTTCATCTTCTTCCAGAGTTTGTTCTATTTATATTATGTCTAGCTAATTTTCTTTTGTTAGAGGTAGATGGAACTGCCTAGATAACTTGTTTTGATTCTGGATAATTACTTGTTCTGGTTGTTTAATTTCAAGAGTTTATTAACTGTTTGCATGTTTATCTACTGTATGAATTTGCAATTGGGAAGTTCGAGTTCATAATCGCTGTTTGTGAATAAACAATTTGCACGTGTTACTTAGTAATAAGAACACAACCAAATTAATTTTTTTTGAGTGGAAATATTTCTTAATGCTTATGCTATTTATCTAATACTCAAGGAATTGAATTAGTAACTTAGATAGAAAGGTTTATTCACCTAAGGAATTAGGGGATAAATTACAAAACTCAGTTTCTTGAAATTGGATAAACTGTTCAAGTTAATTTCCAGGTTTGAATAGGTAGGACAGGCAGGGGAAATCTATCCTCTAACAATTTCTTCTTTGATTATTAAAAACCAATTTTCTGTGTTTTATTTTCTCACTTGAAAACACAAAAAATATTTTATGTTCTTTGTTAAGCTGTTGTTATTACTTATTGGCGAAGGCCACTTTCAATCCCTGAGGACGATATTTTTATTACTACAAAGCGATTTGGTGCACTTGCCAATTTTGCTCAACAAGTTTTTTGCTCCGTTACCGGGGATTGATTTTTGTTAATATAATTACTGTTATTTTCTGTTATTATAATTGCTGTAATTTTATTTTTATTTTATATTATCAGTGTGCACTGATTTTATTTTGAGTTGTGTATGCGAGGTACGGTTGACAAGAATTCTTTGCTGTTTGATCTTGAAATTGAAAAGACAGCTAAGAGTAACAGGAAGGCAGCCAAGCTTCGTAGGCAACAAGAATGGGAACAAGCATTTTTACAACAACAGGTGGTTGAAGTTGAAACTGTCATGGCCGAACAACTTGCTAGGCAGACATTGAGGGATTATTCCAAGCCCAATACTGAAGGTGACCAGGGTTCTATTGTGAGACCTGCTATGCAGGCTAACAACTTTAAAATCAAGCCTGCATTCGTTAATTTGATGCACCAGAACCAGTTTGGTGGAGGAGCTCAAGAGGATCCCAATCATCATCTGGAGAATTTCCTACAGATATGTGATACAGTGAAGTTCAATGGAGCTTCAGATGACGCTATTAGATTGAGGCCTTTTCCTTTCTCATTGAAGGATAAAGCTAGAAGTTGGCTTCAGTCACAACAACAGGGCAGTATCTCAACATGGGATGATTTGAAGTCCAAGTTTGTACAAAAATATTTTCCAGCATCGAGGTCAGCCAAATTGAGGAGTGAAATTACCTCATTTGTGCACCTAGAGTCAGAAACTTTGTATGATGCTTGGGAGAGGTTCAAGGAGCTACTCAGAAAATGTCCTCATCATTCTTTGCCCAATTGGTTGTTAGCTCAAACCTTCTATAATGGACTAGACCCGAATGCAAGACAGATGATGGATGCTGCATGTGGAGGAGCTTTTGATTTGAAGAGTCCAGTAGAGGCTTTGGAAATAATAGAGACCATGGCAGCCAGCAGTGCTAATATGCAACATGATAGGCAAAACAGAAAAGTCTTGGGGGTGAATGTTGTGGATAGTAATCTAATTGAGCAACAAGTTAGCAAGGTGATTTCTCAACAACTTGCTACTTTATTGGGGAATTGCCAAGTTAGTGCACTTGAATAAACCTCCCTTGGTGTGTGATTTTTGTGGTGGAGAGCATCGTAATGGTGATTGTGGTACAAATCAACTCGGAGAGCAAGTGAATACATTGGGGCAACAAATTAACCCCTATTCAAACACTTACAATCCAGGTTGGAGGAACCATCCTAATTTCTCATGGGGTGGATAAGGTCAGAATCAATTCAAGCCACAACAACAAGGGAATTCTTCATTCCAAGGTCAATCACAACCTCAAAACAGAATGTTATCTTTAGAGAGTGCTTTGGAGAAATTGTCTGTTAATACTTCTAATTTTGTGGAGCAATCTTCAAATTTCATGACTGAGACAAGGGCCAACTTCAAGAATCAAGAGGCGTCTATCCAGAATTTGGAAGTGCTAATAGGGCAGATTTCTAAACAGTTGTCTGAAAGAGCTTGTGTACTTTGCCAGGTGATATTGTTCCTAATCCAAAAGATCAATACAAAGCAATTCATTTAAGGAGTGGCAAGGTTCTAAAGCAGTGTTGACCAGGAGGAGTCTTCTAAATAAAAGGATACTGAAAAAGTTGTTCATGATGAGAAACAAGAGGAGGAAGAAGTAATGGTTGAAGAGAAGAAAGAAGAAGCTGAAAAATCTGAAAATTCACAAGTTGACAAGCCAACACAGCCGCTGCCCTTTGTTCCTAAAATTCCTTATCCTCAAAGGTTGAAGAAGAAGAATGAGGACAAGCAGTTTTCTAGGTTCTTGGAGGTGTTCAAAAAACTGCAGATTAATATTCCATTTGTTGAGGCGTTGGAGCAAATGCCAAGTTATGCTAAGTTCCTGAAGGATTTGTTGTCCAAGAAGAGGAAGGCCAATGAAGAGGAAATTGTTATGCTTACAGAGGAGTGTAGTGCTATCATTCAACAAAAATTGCCTCTTAAGTTGAAGGATCCATGAAACTTCACCATTCCTTGTGAGATTGGGAATATGGAGGTTGGCAGGGCTCTTTGTGATTTGGGAGCAAGCATCAATTTGATTCCTTTGTCAATTTTTAAAAGGCTAGGAATTGGTACAGTGAAGCCTACGATGATGTCTCTTCAGTTGGCAGATCGTTCGGTAAAATATCCTTATGGTATTGTGGAAGATTTACTTGTTAAGATTTATAAATTCATCTTCCCTGCAGATTTTGCAGTGCTGGATATGGAAGAGGATGTGAGAGTTCCTCTTATCCTTGGTAGACCATTTTTGGCTACAGGTCATGCTTTGATCGATGTGCAGAAAGGTGAACTGATTTTGAGAGTAGAAGATGAAAAAGTTGTTTTCTCAATCAAAGAAGCAATGAAGCATGCTCAAGATTCTGCTTGTTGTTTCCGAGTTGAAGTTTTGGATTCCTTGGTCCTAGAGGAATTTGAAAAAAGTGCTGCAGAAGGTCCCTTGGAAGAAACTTTGATGAAATGCAAAGAAATTAAGGAGGTGCACGAGGAAGTCAATTCTGAGGTGGTGGAATGTATCTATCAGTTGGAGGCTTTGGAATCTACCTCTTCTTCAAATAAAAATTTACAAGAATTGGAAAAAGAGGAAGAGGTAGTGAAAGAGGAGTCACCCAGTGAACTAAAACCATTGCCTTCAAATTTGAATTATGCTTTCCTGGATGAGAAAAAGAAGAATCCGGTAATTGTGAATGTTGAGTTATCAGAAAGTGAGGAGGAAAAACTACTCAGAGTATTAAGGGATTACAAGTCAGCCATTGGTTGGAACATCAGTGATTTGAAGGGGATAAGTCCTACATTCTGCATGCATAAAATATTTATGGAGGAGGACTTTAAACCAGTGGTTTAACATCAAAGGAGGCTTAATCCAACTATGAAGGAAGTGATGAGGAAAGACGTGATAAAGTTACTTGATGCAGGTATAATTTATCCCATTTCTGACAGTAAGTGGGTGAGCCCGGTTCAGGTGGTTCCCAAGAAAGGTGGTATGACTGTCGTGATGAATGAAAACAATGAGTTGATTCCTACAAGGCAAGTCAATGGTTGGAGGATCTGTATTGACTACCGGAAGCTTAATCAAGTTACAAGGAAATATCATTTTCCGCTTCCGTTCATTGACCAGATGATAGAAAGGTTGGCGCGGCACGAGTACTATTGCTTTCTGGATGGGTACTCGGGTTACAATCAAATTACAGTAGCCCCGGAAGATCAAGAAAAAACAGCCTTTACTTGTCCATTTGGGGTTTTTGCCAATAGGCGTATGCCTTTCGGGTTGTGTCATGCACCCGCCATATTTCAGAGGTGCATGTTCTCAATATTTTCTGATTTAATTGAAAAATGCATAGAAATTTTTATGGATGATTTTTGTGTTTGGATCGTCATTTGATATTTGCCTATCCAACCTTGTTTTGGTTTTAAAAAGATGCCAAGAAACTAACCTTGTTCTTAACTAGGAAAAATGTCATTTTATGGTAAGAGAAGGTATAGTTCTTGGTCATCAAATTTCTGCAAAAGGAATTGAGGTGGATAGAGCAAAAGTGGAGGTAATTGAGAAGTTACCACCACCAATTAATGTGAAAGGGATAAGAAGTTTTCTTGGGCATGCTGGTTTTTATAGGCGGTTTATAGAAGATTTTTCTAAAATTGCCAAGCCCTTGACAAACCTTTTGGAAAAAGAGGCAAATTTTGTGTTTGATGATGCATGTCTGGATGCTTTTAATAAAATAAAAGAAAAACTAATTTCTGCACCTGTGGTTGTTGCTCCTGATTGGAGTTTACCTTTTGAAATTATGTGTGATGCGAGTGACTATGATGTAGGTGCAGTGTTAGGACAAAAATAAAATAAAATTCTGCATGTGATTTATTATGCAAGTCGTATGTTGAATGATGCTCAGAAAAATTATGCCACAACTGAAAAAGAGTTACTTGCTATTGTGTTTACTTTTGACAAATTTAGAACCTATCTTGTTGGGTCTAAAGTCATTGTTTACATTGATCACTCTGCCTTGAGGTATTTGTTTGCTAAGCAGGATGCTAAGCCACGATTGATTAGGTGGATATTGCTTCTCCAAGAATTTGATTTGGAGATAAGAGACAAGCAAGGGAAGCAAAATGTTGTGGCAGATAATCTCTCTAGATTGTCCAAATTGAGGGGGACAAGGACATTCCTTCCATTTCGGAGGAGTTTCCTGATGAAAAATTGATGATGGTAAATTCTTTCCCTTGGTTTACTGATTTTGCAAATTATAAGGCTGCAGGTATTATCCCTCTTGATTTAAGTTGGGAGAAAAAGAAAAAGTTTTTTCATGATGCTAAATTTTATGAGTGGGATGAGTCGTTGTTGTTTAAAAGATGTGCTGATGGGATCATTAGGAGATGTGTCCCTGATGATGAATTTGAAAAAATTTTGTGGCACTGTCATGGGTCTGAATATGGTGGGCATTATAGTGCAAAAGAACTGTTGCTAAGGTCTTGCAATGTGGCTTTTACTGGCCTACTTTGTTTAAAGATGCCCACAATTTTGTTGAAAAATGTGATAGATGTCAAAGAGTAGGGAACATTTCTAAGAGGAATGAAATGCCTCTAAAATCCATCTTAGAGGTTGAAATTTTTGATGTTTGGGGGATTGACTTTATGGGATCATTCCCATCGTCCTTTTCAAATAAATATATTTGGGTTGCTGTAGACTATGTCTCCAAGTGGGTAGAGGCTGTGGCATTACCAACCAATGATGTCAAGGTTGTGGTTTCTTTCCTTAAGAAACACATTTTTCCAAGGTTTGGGGTGCCTAGAGTTGTGATAAGTGATGGGGGTCACACTTTTGTAATAAACAATTTGAATCATTGCTGAATAAATATGGTGTAAAACATAGGATAGCTACCCCTACCATCCACAAACTAGTGGACAGGTTGAAATTTCAAATAGAGAGCTGAAGAGGATCCTAGAAAGAGTGGTAGGTTCCTCAAGAAAAGATTGGACTAGAAAATTGGATGATGTGCTTTGGGCATATAGGACAGTTTTCAAAAATCCAATTGGAATGTCCCCATATCAGTTAGTGTATGGCAAATCATGCCATCTTCAAGTTGAGTTGGAACATAAAGCTTATTGGGCAGTGAAGCTGCTTAATTTTAACTTGAAAGCCGCAGGTGAGAAAAGGTTGTTGCAGTTAGATGAGCTGGAAGAGTTTAGGTTGCAAGCCTATGAGAGTTCTAAAATTTATAAAGAAAGAACCAAGAGATGGCATGATAAAAAAATAATTGTGAAAGAATTTGAACTGGGACAACAAGTGTTATTGTGTAATTCTAGACTAAGACTTTTCCCTGGAAAGTTAAAGTCTAGATGGTCAGGGCCTTTTGTTGTTAAGGAAGTGAGTCCCTATGGTGCAATTGAGATTGCATAGCCAAATTCTGGAAGAAGTTTTAAGGTAAATGGCCAAAGGTTGAAATTGTACTTTGGGGGTGATTTGAATAGGAACAGGGTTAACCTTACCGTTCACTCGCCTTCTAAGGAGGGTGAGCAATCTCACTAGGTCCTATAACAAGAATTTTTCTTGGGAGACTTCCCAAGTGGTAGTTTAGTTTTTCTTTTCCTTGTTAATTTTTTATTTTAGTCTTTTTAAAAAAAAATTAAAAATAAAAAAAATTGAAAAAATTGATTCAGATATATTTAGTTGTTTTTTCTTTTATGACTTGCCTATCTTGTGCTAATGTTTTCTCTGTTTTGAGATATATATTTAGTTGTGCTTCATGGTATCTCATGACAAAAAGGAAGGATAGGAGGCACTAATGATGGTGACCTCAAGTTTGGACCAAATTTTGGAAGCGCAAGATATGGGAGTTTTTTTTTTTTTTTTGTTCTTATTTTTCTTGTTTGTGTGTGCTGTTTTATTTTTGAGTGTTTTTTTTTAGTGTTTGCAAATTAGTGTAAGTACTCCTCTTTGGAAAAAAAATAAATAAAAAAATAAGCATGCTTGTGTGGAACCCCATTCTTGGCAATTTCATTGTATTGTACACCCACCATGGTTGTTTTCCTTTGATATGAAGATGATACTTGTGGTTTAGTTTTTCATTTGAGTTTGTTGTTGACTGGATTTCATAACTTTTGTACATTGTGTTAAACCTTGTTGATCAAAGTTCATTGCTATAAAATTTTGGTGAGAATGAATTGGATTGCTTAACTTTATCCTTGTGAGTCATTTGAGCCAATAATTGTAAATTCTTTCTTGTGAGTGCACCATTGAAATTCATGCTCTTGAGTTTACTTGGTTCTTGTTTGAAGTTCATGATTCACATGCATGTTATAAAAATGATTTGGGCCGTCTTTCATGTAGCTACTTTGACCAAATAACAAACCTTGAATTTTTCCTTTGCTTAGCCCATTTGAGCTTTAAATGTAAATCTTTGTTTGTTTTACCCATGAGCCTTAACTTGAAAAACAATGTTTCTACCCGAACCATAGTGGATAGGAGAGCATTGAATTATTGTGTGTGGGTTTGACCTAAGTGTGGGGGAGAATATTTTGTGCATATTTGTTGGTGAAAGGAAGGATTAGCTATAAAAATATAATAAAAAAAACAAAAGAGAAAATAGAAATGAAAAAAATCTGGAAAAAAAATCAGAAAAATATGATCATTGAAAGAAAAGAAGATGAAAGAAGTCCAAAAGAAAGAGGTGGGAAAAGGATTGTATGCAAAGCATGGTTCTTTAACAGTAATTGTTGCTCTCCTATTTCCTTTGGTGCTAGCTTGTTTATCCTTTCTTATCCTTCCCATTTACCTTGGTCACATTACATCCTAAATAATGTCCCTTTGATTTATGCATGTTGTGAATTGAGGATGAATGATTGAGATGAAAATCAAACTTGAAGTTGCATGGGTTTGATGTGTGAATTTGAGTGATACACTTGCAATTGTTACCCACATAAATTTGAGTGATTGAGTGAAATTATACTTCCCGTGAGTAGTTGGGTGTCCAATAGTTCTTCCTTAATTGAATTAGCCATGTTCTTTAATTTTTCAAGTGTGGAAATATTGGAGCACCATTGTTATGATTTCTTCTTAGGAATATTCTTGTATGTGAACTTGTTATAAGGTGATTCTTTTGTTTTAGGATTTCTTACATGGTTTGGTGGTGCGTTGCTTTGTTATTGTTAAGTTAGGGTGTCCCTTGAGTCGATGTTTGTTTGGTCTGTTGTCCTTAGTGTTTTGTGTGTTAGTTTGGGTTATTTTAGCTTGGGGACAAACAAAGTTTAAGTCTGGGGTATTTTGATAATCCGCTGGCTTATCATGTCTTATCTATTATTTTAGAGCGGATTTCATCAATTAAATTTTGTTGAATGCTTGATTTAACCCAAATTAGACTTCGTTTTCCTATTTTAGTTATTTTAGAGTTAATGTGTGTATTTAATTAATTTTAATTAGATTTTAGTTAATTTTCTTATATATTTTAATTTTAATTTTAATTTTTAGGAAGATGTTAAGAAAGAAAAGAAGGAAACCAATTAAAGAGAAATCGAAGGATAAAACCTCAATTAGAGAAGCTATATGAATTGAAATAAAAATTGAAGACAAGCTTTGGTCAAGACCCAATACAAATTGTTTGGCAATTCACGTACAGGGAATGACTTTGTAATTGAAAAGCTAGGACCCATGTAATCTGAATTGGAATGGAAAGTAGGAAATTTTGCTTATCAAAATTGCAGCAAAGTGGAGTATTTCAATTCTTCCATGGTTTAAAAAGATAGGTACAAAGGCAAGGATTGGAAATAGAAAAGCTAAGTGGGACCCGCTACCAATTGAAAGAAAATTGAAGTCAAGAAGGAGTTCCGGGACTTGGTACAAATTCAATTGAAATTGAATAACAATATCTGTTTTTCAATTGGATTTGGATTAAAAAGATTGGCCCACAAGTTGAATTAAAATTAAGGGCTGCACCTTTTTTTGGCAATATAAAAAGAAGGGTAGCGTCAGAGAGTGGGATGCCGCACAACAACAAAAAAAGGAGGGTAGCGCCGCAACATAGTAAAAAAAGTGCAAAACAGAACGAGGGGCAGAGACACAGTAGCCGCACAACGTGAAAAAGGACTACCACAGTGCGGAAAGGAAACAAAGAGAACTATACAGTTTTGAGGGGAGAAAAAGGAGCAATCAAGAGAGTTGAAGCTGACGAGTAGAAACTCATGATCACTATCTTGCCTTCATCTTCTTCCGGAGTTTGTTCTATTACTATTATGTCTAGATAATTTTATTTTGTTAGAGGTAGATGGAACTGTCTAGATAATAGGTTTTGATCTGGATAATTACTTGTTATGGTTGTTTAATTTCAAGAGTTTATTCACTGTTTGCATGTTTATCAACTGTATGAATTTACAATTGGGAATTTCGAGTTCATAATCACTGTTTGTGAATAAACAATTTGCGCGTGTTACTTAGGAATAAGACACAACCAAATTAAATTTTTTTTTGAGTGGAAAACTTTCTTAATGCTTCTACTATTTATATAATACTCAAGGAATTGAATTAATAATTTAGACAGAAAGGTTTATTTACCTAAGGAATTAGGGGATAAATTACAAAATTCACTTTCTTGAAAAAGGAATTAGGGGATAAATTACAAAACTCAGTTTCTTGAAATGGATAAACTGTTCAAGTTAATTTCCAGGATTGAATAGGTAGGATAGACAGAGAAATCGATCCTCTAACAATTTCTTCTTTGATTATTAAAAACCAATTTTCTATGTTTTATTTTCTCACTTGAAAAATACCAAAAATATTTTATGTTCTTTGTTAAGTTGTTGTTCTAACTTATTGCCGAAAGCTACTTTCAAACCATTCGGTCGCTAACAGTTCAATCCTTGAGGATGATATTTTTATTACGACAAAGCGATTTGATGCACTTGTCAATTTTGCTCAATAGTGAGGAAGGGCAGCAACTGCGCGACATATGCTCTAAAAAGCGGACCAACACACTCACACTAAAGGAAGGGAAAAAAGCACTCTGTGAGGAGCGAAAAAATTAGAGACAGAAGAGAGGAAAACAAAACTCAATAACTAAGAGAGATAAGATATAAGCGAAAATTCGAAGGGCATAGGCTCAAACAGAAAAGAGAGTTTAGAAAATCCAAAATAATTCTAGGTGGAGGAGCTGAAGTATTCTAATTTCTGAGAGAGAAGTTGTAATTCTTTGTGATATATGGTTCTTTTCTGAAAAAAATAATTTTTTACTTCTTCCTCTGTAAACTTCAAGAATCAATGCAATCAGCTTATGGTTATATTCTAATATTGCTTAGTTTTTTTTTTGTACTTTAATTCATCTCATTCTGTTCAAAGGTAGCAGTAGCCCGTGATTTCTATTTTACTTGCTTATTCTTATCATGGAAATATGTTGTTATACCTAAATTCATATGTAAGTATGTTTTGGATAATTGGGTTTATGGGATATTGAAGTTGTTATGTTACATTTTTACCTGTTTGATGAATACTGAATAGTCTGTGTGTTTGTGTACTGGCTGAGGTGTAAAGCTCGACCACTGAGCTTGGATACCCGATCCAATAAGGACGGAAAAGATAAGATTAAGATGATACTATCTCAAACAACATTATCTGGTTACAAGAGATAAGTCCCACCAAATAATGAGATCATATATCTTGAAGTAGATTTAAGAGATAAGTGATACAAAGAGATAAAAACTGATCCATAGGAAGAAGGATCAGAGAACTCATCTATAAAAAGAGAGAGAACCCAAAGAGGAAGACACTTTTTGACTAACCTAGGTGACTCTCCCTTAAGCGTATTGGAGAAACCAGCTTAACCAAGAGACTACCGAAGAGTCCTGGTCCACTGGTATTCATCGGGTACAAGATTAAGGGATTGAGATCACCATGTGGCCCAGGTTTGAACCTAGAACTACGTCTGGCTTTGATTCCCATTAGGATACGTAGGACCGGAATACAATATTTTGTCAAGCTATAATCTAAAACAACCACCATTGTTCACTCTTGGTTTGACGTTCTACGGTGAGATTCCGGCAAGTCGGATCTCGGCAGGAACATTTGGCGCCCACCGTGGGGACGAGGAAAAACTTTCACTGGTTCCACAAGAAAATTATATGGTAACTACGAGGAACGGCCCGAAGGGAGGGGCGAATAGCGCGAATCATGCTGACAATGGTGAATCAAGCACGCACCAGAACCATGACAATGTGCCCCCTCCACCTCTCGATGAAGACAATCCTCAGCTGGGAGAAATTGTTGCACAGTTGAAGCAGCTGCGCAAAGAAAACGAGGAGATTCGTGTGCAGAACCAAAAGCTCCTAAGAGCTCGAAGAAGGGCAAGATCGGCAACACCATCTGATGGAGAGCAATATTCACCAGAGGACAGCGTAAGGGATCACACATATGCACCTTCTCGCCATGAAACGAGCCGGCCTTCCAAGACCAAACTCGGACCTAAGGGTTCAGGAGCCAAGTCTCATGCTGAGGAGACTGTCCAGAAAGAAAAGGTGAGAGACACACGACCGAGGTTGCCTTTCACTTATGACATAGACGAGGTAATCATGCCTAGACATTTTAAGCCTCTTAATATTGATAAATTCAATGGCACCACCGATCCAACAAAACATGTAGAATCTTTTATTTCTTCTGTTGACTTGGTGACTGATTCGGAGGCCGTCATGTGTAAAATTTTTCCAACTACTTTGTAAGGACTTGCCTTGACCTGGCTTACGAATCTTCCACCTCGGTCAATTGATTCTTTTGATATACTTGTAGCTAAGTTCACTGCACAATTTGCAGCGAGTCGAAAGCATAAAAGGCACTCGGTCTCGCTAATGAATTTTAAGCAAGAAAAAAATGAATCACTTAGAGATTACATGGCACGTTTTAGTGCTCAACAAATTCTAATTCCCAATATGAGCTCGAAACTCTGCCTTCATACTGTCATGGGCGGTTTGAAGCCAGGGCCTTTCTTTGAGTACTTATCTCGGAAACCACCAAGAGACTTTGAAGAATTGCAGGAAAAAGCAACAGGTTTCATGAACTCTGAAGAAATGGTAGAATCCAAGAAAAGGGAAAGAGGTTTTAAGGTCAAGAGCACGGTCCCGAGCAAAGAAAGGGACAGAGGAGCCAATCCACCAAAGGCTCTCAAAAGTAATGAAAGGGGATTCTCAGAGAAGCAACCTAGATACTAGTCTTATACACCACTGAATCGATCCAGAGCCACCATTCTACAAGAGGTGTGTAATGCCGAGTTGCTCACCTTACCTCGGCCATCTAAAACTCCTGCCCAGGCTAACAGAAGTAAAGAGTGCAAGTGGCATCAAAACTATGGTCACTCCATTGAACACTACAGAACAGCCCAGGATAAAATTGAGGAATTGGTACAAGCAGGCTGTCTTGACCAGTTCGTTCGCCGAGATGACAATGGAGATGGACGAGCTGGCCGACGACGAGGAAGGTGAAGTTATGACAATCATAACCGAGATGAAAACCATCATGGTAACAATCAGAATGGAGATCGGGTGCACAATCAGAGGGCTCCAAATGATGAAGCAGAAGGAAGGATCAAATGAGTCATTAGTAATATTTCAGGAGGTTTCGCAGGAGGAGGTACAACGAGTTCATCTTGGAAGCGTTACGTAAAAGCTATCCGATCTGTCAACTCGGTGTCTAGAAAACCTACAAGGCCGAGACCTCCCATTACTTTCTCAGATGATGACTTCCAAAGGCTGGATCCTAATCAAGATGACCCGATGGTGATAACAGTGGAATTAGCCAACTACTCGGTCAAACGAACACTTATTGATCAAGGTAGCTCGGCTGACATTTTGTACTTGGCAACCTTTAAAAAGCATGGAATTCCAGAAAAGTTGATAAAAGAACAAGAGGACTTCACCGAAGAGCAGGTAAAGACCCGAGGTTACATAGACCTCTTGACAACATTTGGTGAAGGAAGCTTGCCCGAACCATATCAGTCAGGTATGCTATCGTGGATGCCAACACATCGTACAACATCCTCATCGGAAGACTAACTCTGAATGAACTCGGAGCAATTGTCTCAACCCCCCACCTCACCATGAAATTTCCAACTGACTCGGGAGAGATAGCTACAGACCGAGCTGACCATAGGATAGCTAGACAGTGTTATGCGGACAGTTTGAAGGTGTCCAGAGACCCATATATCACAGAAAATGCTAAAGATG
Source organism: Sophora flavescens (assembly GCA_030762895.1). NCBI lineage: Eukaryota > Viridiplantae > Streptophyta > Magnoliopsida > Fabales > Fabaceae > Sophora > Sophora flavescens. The sequence goes on along the minus strand of CM061065.1, from coordinate 81,895,302 downwards.
ATAAAGCGGAAGTGGTAAGTTCAGCCAGTTCAGTTAGTTCGGCAAGCTCGGTCATTATGTTCGAATTGGATCCAAGGATGGAGATGTATGAGTCCTGAGCTGAACCAACACAGTCATTGGAGAAGTTCCAACTTGGAGTCCAAGCCGAACAGTGCACAAAGGTCGGTAGTCAACTCGACCCCTTGCTCAAACAATAGATTCAAGCTGTTCTAAGGAAGAATGTCGACTTGTTTGCTTGGAAGACATCAGATATGCCTGGCATAGACCCCAATTTTCTGTGCCATAGGCTATCTATATGTCCTAAGGCCAAGCTTGTAGCTCAGAGGAAAAGGAAGCTCGACGAAGAAAGGTGCAAGGCAGTAGCCGAGGAGACTGCAAAGCTGATTAAAGCAAATTTCATCAGAGAGGTGAAATACACTACTTGGCTAGCTAACGTTGTGTTGGTAAGAAATACCAACGGCAAATGGAGAATGTGTACCGACTACACCGATCTCAACAAAGCGTGTCCAAAGGATTCTTATCCTCTTCCCAACATTGACAGATTGGTGGACGGGGATTCAGGTTACAGAATCTTGACTTTCTTGGATGCATATTCAAGTTATAATCAGATAAGGATGTATCCACCTGAGGAAGAAAAAATGGTATTTATGATCGATGAGGCAAACTACTGCTATCGAGTAATGCCTTTTGGTTTAAAAAATGCGGGTGCAACTTATCAAAGGCTTGTGGACAAAGTGTTTGTCAATCAAATCGGAAAGAACCTAGAAGTTTATGTTGATGATATGGTGGTAAAGTCCGATGACCAAAAGCAACACCTAGCCGACCTTGAAGAAATTTTTGGATAACTCAGAAAGTACAACATGAGGTTGAATCCAGAAAAATGCTTGTTTGGTCTACAAGGAGGGAAGTTCTTGGGATATATATTAACACATAGAGGAATTGAAGCTAATCCTGATAAGTGCAAAGCTGTCATTGAAATGCGGAGCCCATAGAGTGTAAAAGAGATGCATAGGCTAGCTAGCCGATTAGCTTCTCTATCTCACTTTCTCCCAAAGTCCGCAGAAAAAGCAAGACCCTTCTTTCACATCGAAAAGACCAAAAGAGTTCATTTGGACCGAAGAGTGTGAAAAGGCCTTTGAAGATCTGGAACTTTTTCTAGCTTCTCCTCCAATCCTAACTCGGCCACAACTCGGCAAAGATCAATATTTGTATCTGTTTGTCAGTGATTACGCAATTAGTGCAGTAATCATCCAGGAAGAAGAAAAACAACAGATGCCGGTATATTATGTTAGTAGAATTTTGAAAGATGTAAAAACACGGTATCAAGTAATTGAATAGATCGCCCTCGCTTTAGTCATGGCAGCTCGGAGGTTACGACCTTACCTCCAGTCACACCAAGTTATAGTCAAAACAGATCATCTAATAAAGCAAGTGCTCAGAAAACCTGATCTGGCAGGACGAATGATAGCTTGGTCAGTGGAGTTATCAGAGTTCGGTTTGCAATATGAGCAGAGGGAACCGATGAAAGAACAATGTCTCTACGACTTCATTGCCGACCTCTCTTCAAAGTCGAATCCATAATCCTTCATCTGGCTTCTATATGTTGATGGTTCATCCAACGTGAAAGGAAGCGGAGCTGGAATAATTCTTGAAGGTCCTGATGATCTAGTCCTGGAGCAATCCATGAAGTTTGGGTTTACTGTTTCAAACAACCAAGCAGAATATGAAGCCCTTATTGCAGGACTGATGCTAGCTAAAGAAGTTGGAGTCAAAGAGTTGAAGTGCCGAAGTGACTCACAACTTGTAACAGGACAAGTCTCGGGTGATTATCAAACAAAGGATCCCCAATTAACCAGGTATCTTTGTAAAGTTAATATTTTAATTCTAGAATTTGATAATTTTACTATTGAACATATACCTCGTGAGGAAAATTCCCGGGCAGATATGTTGTCTAAGTTGGCTAGCACCAAAAAAGCTGGCCAGCTAAGAACTTTCATTCAGGAAAATCTCCGTAAGCCGAGCATAAGGAGTGTCGAGGTAATGATGACCGAGCACTATGATCGGGTCTGGATGACACCACTTTGGGAATTTTTAGCCTTAGGCAAATTGCCTAATGATCCCAAAGCGGCAAGGAAAATCCGTCTGAAATCTTGTCATTACACCATCCGAGATGGAGAGCTATACATAAGAGGATTTTCCATGCCTTTACTAAAGTGCATAACAAAGGAGCAGTCCGAGTACGTAATGGACGAGATGCATCGACGAATCTGCGGAATGCATTCAGGTGGCCGACCATGAGATTAGATTGTGCTGCTTGGACTAACAAGTGTGATCCTTGTCAAAAGTTTGCCAATGTTGCACGAGTACCAGATGAAGCGCTCCATTCCATGTTCTCGCCGTGGCCTTTCACTATGTGGGGGATGGACATCGTTGGTCCTTTCCCTGTTGCTAAAAGCCAAGTCAAGTTCTTGATATTGAGGGTGGACTACTTCACTAAGTGGATTGAAGCCGAACCATTGGCTACCATAACAGCTAAGGTTCAGAGTTTTGTATGGAAAAACATCATATGCAGACATGGCCTACCTTATGCAATTGTCACGGATAATGGAAAGCAATTCACTGATAAAGGGATGGGAGAGTTCTACTCCAACCTCGGAATCAAACATAAGGTGACCTCGGTTGAGCATCCACAAACAAATGGCCAAGCAGAAGCAGCCAAAAAAGTCATTTTGAACGAGCTCAAGAAAAGGTTAGGCCAATCAAAAAGGGCATGGGTTGAAGAATTACCAAGAATCCTCTGGCCTTACCATTTCTCACCATAGTCATCGATTGGCGAAACGTCATTCAAGCTAACCTATGGAACTGATGCCATGATTCCAGTTGAGCTCGATGAACTTTCTTTCCGAAAGCAACATCATGACCAAAGTAAGAATGAACAAGAAGTCCGAGTTAAGCTTGACATGGTTGAAGAAGTCCGAGATGAGGCAAAAATCAGGGAAGAAGTATGCAAGCAGAAAGCAACTCAGAAGTACAACTCAGGGTTGCAGCAAAGGGAATTTGTGCAAGGTGACTTAGTACTGAGACTGCAAAATGATGCAAGAAAAGACTCCATAGAGGGTAAGCTTGCAGCAAACTGGTCTAGTCCATTCAGAATAGTTGAAAGTCTAGGAAATGGTGCTTATAGGCTTGAAAAGTTGTCAGTAAAAGCTGTTCCAAGAACTTGGAACACTTCCCACCTTAAGTTTTATTTTAGTAAAAGTTATGTAAGCAGGTGATGTACCCTTTTTCCTACCCTGGTCTTTTTCCCAAGTGGTTTTGGCCAGGAAGGTTTTAATGAGGCACACCTGAATAAATAAATAAATAAATAAGTCTATTTCAGTTACATTATTTTGGCAAAAACAAACTGTTACACGGCTAAGAATTTATTTGTGTTGGCACACCAAAGATGTCGTGCCTAAAAAGGTTGCCCGAGCTGAAGTCGACCTAATTGAAGTCGAAAGGCCGGACCTAAAGAGGTGAAACTAAGACTTAAAAAGTTTTCCCGAGTTGAAGTCGAACGAATTGAAGTCGAAGGGCCGGACCTAAAGAGGCGAAACTAAGACCTAAAAAGGTTGCCCGAGATGAAGTCGACCGAATTGAAGTCGAAAAGCCAGACCTGAAGAGGTAAAACTAAACACCTAAAAAGGTGGACTGAGCTAAAATCGAAAAGCTAAGACCAAGTGGCCAAACGAGCTAAAATCGGAAAGACGATCCTAAAAAGGTAAACAAAAACCTACAAAGGTAAATAAAAGCCTAAAAAGGTAAACACGAGCTTAAATAGGTCAACATAGCTGAAATCGATCGAGTCAAAGTCAGAATGCTTGACCTAAAAAAGCAAAGAAAAAACCTAAAAGGGATAACCGAGCTAAGTTCGACCGAGTTAACGACGAAAGGCCGAGCCTAAGAGGTAAGGAAATAACTTAAGACCTGTGGTATTCAAAAACCTAAAGAGGTTATATTCATTAAAAGGGTCGAGCTCTAAAAGTTCAAATAAGCCAAAGTAACAAACCGATCACAAAGGGCGAATACGAGCTAAAGTAAAAAATTATAAAATTCTCTAAGTACCGAATGAAAAAAAATTCATATTCTGGAAAGTATAAAGTTGAATAATAAGTCAAAAAAAGGGCAAAGCCCAAAGTAAAAACAATTACAAAATAAAGAGGGCATTGCCCTAGGAATGAAACGCTAGATGAAAGAAATCTTTCTAAGTTACTCATGGACATCTCCATGAGCAATGGTTTCAACAGGAGTAGAGGTCAGGGCATCATCAGCACCAGGAGGAACAACTGAAGAAGGATCAAGAACAGCCATTTCGCCTTCGCCATTTCCTCCCTCCTCGATAGCATGCTCTTCGACTTATTCTTCTTATTGGACCTCTTCTTCTTGATTCTCCTGTTCATCTTCAAGCTCGGACAAAGGAACTATGACTCCATCCTTGGTGAAGTCCTTGTCCACATCAGCTAGGGAGAAGTCGGCATCAGGGTTGAAGCGTTGAAGCTGCTTCACACCTCGGGATAACCCATCGACATACTCCTGCATAATGGTGGCTTCGGTTTCAATTAGATCGGCCTGGAGCTTACGGTTAGCCTCCCTCTCAGCTTCCAAAGATTGTCGAAGCTGAGTATGGGAGTCTTTAGTGGCCTTCTACAAGCTAGCCTTCTCTTCCTTCTCCTTATCCAGCTCGGATTGAAGGGAAGCCTTAGTTTTCTCAAGATTGGCCTTCTGGGATTTAAGTTGACCAATAGCTCGGGCTTGCTCCTCGCACTTGGCCACAGCCTGAGCCAACTCTTCCCTTACCCATAAAGCACGAGCAGCATCGACCTTCATCAACTCCACATTATTTGATAGTTCATTACCCCAAAAGCGAGTGATTGATGAAATCCGAAGGGCATAAGCAGCAGCAGCCTCCATACTAGCATCAGGCCCCTGCTCCAGTAAAAGCCGAGCATCAGAGGGTTTAAGCACTTGATCATCAATGAGTGGACCGGTGTTGAAATCACCACTCCAGAGCGAGCTGATACCCGGGTTACAGTGGCCGTTATACCACTTAGTGTCCACTGATAGCTCGGTCACATGAGGTATTCTTTCAGCCCTCTTCTCAGCATTTGGGTCCTCATGGGTTACAGGAAAAGGAGAGGTACTGCTCCTCGGTACCACCGATTGAATGTCGGCCCTAGCCCGCTTAGGAAGACGATTGTTGGGGTTCGAAGTTTCAACAACCGTCTTCTTCTTTCCCTTCGCGTCAGAAGCCGGAATTGAAGTGCCAGCATCCTGAGGAGCCGACTTCTTTAGCAAAGCTTTGTAGTTGAATTTCCCCATTATCACTGAATGATGGAGATTGGTTAGAATATATTAAGTACAATGCTAAGAGGTAAATCAAAATACCTTTGAATGAAAAGCTACTTACATTCAAAATCGGCTTATTTGAGTGGTAGAGGTGGGAAGTTTTAAAAGCCTCCCATAGGGCAGTGGCCGAGCAAAAAGCTTGAGAATCTCAACATCGATTCTTTCTTCAGCTGTCATACAGCCAAGGTCAAAACTAGAAAATTTGGAAAGGTGGGGTTACCCGTAAAAAGGGAATTTGGAGATTCCGTCCGAGTCAAAAAACATAGACTCATTCCCCTCAGTAGGTCGGACTTTGAAAAAGTCCGACTTGAAGAATTTGTAGGAACTCTTGTAGAGTCGATGATACCCCTTTTCTCAACCCCACTTAGCGAAATCCATCCAATTCGTTCCTCGAACCTAACCTTGTAAAAATACATAAATTTGGGTGCAGTAGCCACCATCCCTATTTGGGCACAAAGAATTTGAAAGGCTTTCAAAAAAACCCAGCTATTTGGGTGTAGATGGGTAGGATCAACATTCATGACTTTTAAAACATCACACTTGAAGGGAGTGAAGGGGAGGGTGACACCAATCTGCTTAAATAAAGTTTTGTATACATAGGTAAAAGCTGGTTCAGAGGGAAGGGCTTGTAGAAAAACATGTTCATTATCTGAACAAGGTAAGCACTCTACAGCACCACGGGAAGCAGTAACTTTGGCCTTAATGGCTTGAAGGGAATCAAGTGTTCTGAAGTTTGAATGAAATGCCCCAGCATCTGGCTTAACCCAGAAACACCCAGGGATGGTGATATCTGGGTAGGGAACCCTGGGCATCCTAGAAGCACGCTTGCGGCGCTTAGGGGCAGTAATGTCGTCAAGTGTAGCAGATCTACTCTCATTAGATGAGGAGGAGGAAGAGGCCTTTGGGTTATCTTCATTACCCTTTGAAGGAGGAGAGAATGGGGAGAGCCCCCGATAGGGTTTATTTCATGTTCTAAGATTTGAACCTCAGTGGAGGCATTTTGAGACACTTCAAACGAAGGTTCCATACTGAATCAGAAAGAAAAGGCATAAAAATCAAGGGAATTTGGGAAGGCGTACCTGGAAGGAAAAAGACAGTACAGAAGCTTGAAGGAGAAGAGCTTGAAGAAGAAAGGTTTGAGCAGAGAGGAGGCAAGTGAACTCCTCAGCAAATTTATAGCAGGAACTTTGTTGCTTAAAAAAATAAATGCTAACGTTACTGTTCAAAAGTAATGATGAGAGTTGCCGTCCGAAGGAGGAGAAACGTCTCTTCAGAGCTGCGCAAGTTCGACACGCGAATATCAGAGCAACACGTGTCGAGTACATCGGATAACGAGCTACAACAGTTAAAGGATTCGGTATGCAACCATAGAGTAGGTCTCGGAAATGATACCATTAAGGTCACGCAACAAAAGCAAACCATGCCTAATGACAATAACCACATCTTTTATTCAGCTCAGAGCCCGGGAAACAGACATATTGGCATACAAAAGATGAAACGTCAATATCAGCCTATAGCTCGGCTCGATTATTTTGATGAAACTTCCACGCTCTATAGAGCTCAAATCTTGGGGGTTTGGGGTATATGGGCCGAGGTGTGAAGGTCGGCCACCGAGCATACCGAGCTAAAAACCAATAAAGGGCCAAGGTGTAAAGCTCGGCCACCGGGAAACCCAAATAATCAAAAAGGGAGGATTGTTAGACTCGCCTTCCAAAGCCACTAAACTCGAATGTTAGCCGAGGTATGAAGATCGGCCATCGAACTGTGGCAAAAGGGGAGAAGTCTTACTCAATAAATCTTGAACTCTCCAAAAATAATTTTAAGGCCAATCTCGGCTCCTGTCAGGAAAACTTTTACGCTCTTTAGAGCTCAAAGCTTGGGGGGCTTGTGTACTGGCCGAGGTGTAAAGCTCGGCCACCAAGCTTGGATACCCGATCCGATAAGGACGGAAAAGATAAGATTAAGATGATATTATCTCAAACAACCTTATCTGGTTACATGAGATAAGTCGCACCAAATAAGGAGATCATATATCTTAGATTTAAGAGATAAGTGATACAAAGAGATAAAAACTGATCCCTAGGAAGAGGGATCAGAGAACTAATCTTTAAAAAGAGAGACAACCCAAAGAGGAAGACACTTTTTGACTAACCTAGGTGACTCTCCCTTAAGCATATTGGAGAAACCAGCTTAACCAAGAGACTACCGAAGAGTCCTGGTCCACTGGTATTCATCAGATACAAGATTAAGGGATTGAGATCTCCGCATGGCCCCGGGTTGAACCTTGAACTACATCTGTTTTTGATTCCCATTGGAATACACAGGACCGTAATACAATATTCTCGCCAAGTCGTAATCTAAAACAACCCCATTGTCCACTCTTGATTTGACGTTCTACGGCGAGATTCCAAGCAATCGGATCTCGGCAAGAACAGTTTGTAATGTAACCCATTCTCCTATAGTCAATCATATGATATGGCAGGTGCTTGGCAGATTTTCTTTTTATGGCATTGACTTAACTGACAAGCAATTTCAATGGTCTCTTATTGTGGTGAAAGGGTGTGAGTCTTAATTTATACTATTTTGTTGATCTGGTTTTAGATGATGACATGCGGAAATGTTGTTATAATGCACTTGGCTGTCCTGTTTAGATACCATTTGAACCAGGTTCTGGATTCCTTAAATTGTGAAGTGTTCCTGCCGAGATCCGGTCTGCCGGAACCTCGCCTTAGAACATCCAACCAGGGGTGGATAATTGGGGTTGTTTTAGACTTTGGCTTGATAGAATATGATATTCCGGTCCTACGTATCCCAATGGGAATCAAAGCCAGACGTAGTTCTAGGTTCAACCCTTGGTGGTGCGGTGATCTCGATCTCTTAATCTTGTATCTGATGAGTACTAGGGAGCAAGGACTCTCTGATAGTCTCTTGGTCGACGCTAGTTCCTCTAATACGCTTAAGAGAGAGTCACCGGAGTTCAGTGAAAAAGTTAGTTTCTATCATGGTACTCCTCCTTTTATAATAGGATTCCCATATCTTTTAGTGATCTGATTTATCTCTTAAATATCTTTTAGAGATCTGATTTATCTCTTAAATATCTTTTAGAGATCTGACCGACTGGAAATGGAAAGAAACGACCGGCTCAACCTTTCGAAGGTCGTGGAAGGGCTTCAAGCCGAGAAGGAAGCCAGTCTTGAGTTGCGGAAGTTGCTGGAATCCGAGAAGGAGGAGAATCTGAGGCTTCGTTCTGATCTGACTGAAGCCGAGGCTTCTATCATGAGGGAGCATGTTAATGTCTTTTCCTGAGCCGTGAAGCGCCTTGACATTTCAATCCTAATGCTGACCTCTCCTTGTGCTGACGTGGACAAGAATTTTAACCGAGATGGAGGATGAGGAGGCCGCATCTCAAGGGGAAAAGGGCGAGGGGAAAGCGGCCGAGGAGGGACCCGAAGATGAAGGTGAAGTGGGCCTACCTGGCCAGTCTGCTACCCTCCTTCCAAATGCCGAGGATGACCTTGACTCATGAATTTGTATTAGTAGGTTAGGAAACACGTTGTTTTTGGGCGATGCCCTTTTGATTCTGAAATCTTATGTATTTTGGGCTTGGCCCATGGTTATTGATGGACCGACATGCACTTTACTTTTTGCAACTATTTTTCTAAGTTAGTACTTGTTTAGTTTCAGCGCGTTACACGATTTGGTCGAAATAATCAGAATTTGATATACTTGTAGGTTCTTACCCACCTTTTTAAGCCTTGGAATACCTTTCAGGCGTTAAGGTGTTATTACCTTTGTAGGCTCGACATTTCGACCTCAACTCGGTCGACTTTAGCTCGGTCACCTTCTTTAGACACTTGCCTCTTTAGGTCCGGCATCTCGACGGCAGCTCGGTCGATTTTAGCTCGGTCACCTCTTTAGGCACTTGCCTCTTTAGGTCCGGCGGATCGACGGCAGCTCGGTCGATTTTAGCTCGGTCACCTCTTTAGGCACTTGCCTCTTTTGGTCCGGCGTCTCGACGGCAGCTCAATCGATTTTAGCTCGGTCACCTCTTTAGGCACTTGCCTCTTTAGGTCCGGCGTCTTGACGGCAGCTCGGTCGATTTTAGCTCGGTCACCACTTTAGGCACTTGCCTCTTTAGGTCCGGTGTCTCGACGGCAGCTCGGTCGATTTTAGCTCGGTGACCTCTTTAGGCACTTGCCTCTTTAGGTCCGGCGTCTCGACGGGAGCTCGGTCGATTTTAGCTCGGTCACCTCTTTATAGGCTCGGATGGCCTCTTTAGGATTTAAGCACCTTGATAGGCTCGGATGGCCTCTTTAGGATTTAAGCACCTTTATAGGCTCGGACTTCGACCCTGGTTGGTCGATTGCTCGGTCTTTCGGGAGCCGGAGCTGAGAGTTTTTAAGGGAGCAAATCTCGACTCGGTGGAAAGGGAAGCACGGAGCTTTGACCTGTTATTTTCAAGGGAGCCGGAGCTCAACCAATTTGTAGTCGCAAATTTTGTGACTCTGGGAGTGGTATCATTCGAACATTACTTTGCTCAAATATATAAATAGTATGACATGATGCTACATAACACAACATTAAATGCGTGGAGAAAAACATATCAAATCATATTAGATTTAAACCAGATATAAATAACAATATCACCTGAGCATTTCGTGACCTCTGATTTAGGCATTCCCTCAAGCCCATATGGTTGAGCTTTCCTAGACCGAGCTGTGCTGGCCGAGCTCTGTAAGATATCTTCTTCAGCTCTCCGAGGCCGAGCTGTGTAAGATATCTTCTTCAGCTCTCTGAGACATCTTCTTCCCTCTGAGGCCGGGCTGTGGTGGCCGAGCTTTTTAAGATACTATTCTATCTCTAGAAGATGTTCATAGGGCAAGTGGGTAAATCACGGGAAATTCTCATCTAACTATATGATCCAAGATCAGACATAGAGGTGTTACGAGAGAACCGTCTCTCCTTCCACCCTCTTGTGCTCTTGGAAATTGACTCTTTGTATCTTGTTGACACAACATTTAGTTTAGATTTCAGGGATTCTGAGAATGATTGGAATTCTGATGGCCCTGCTCTGTCTTGACTACTTGGAGAAGACTGGTTAGGAGATCTCCTATTGTTAGATGATCCCTGATTACCAGTAGCGAGAGCAGTAGATCCATATCCTAAAGTAGAAACCGGGTCCGCTTGAATGGGAGGAACTAAAGTCAGCTGTGAAGATTTTTCTCCAATTCCGGAAGTTGGAGATAAGGTGGCAACAGAAATTGCAGGAGTTGGTTCACCATCCCCCCTCTTGAGCTGACGACCTGTTTCTCTGGGCATCTGATACGATTTTTTTAATAGGCAAGTGTACCCAGTCGTACAAGTAATAAATCGGTGAGACCGAATATCGTCCACAGGGATTGGTTGTCAATTACCACTTCACAAATTATACAACTATCTAGACTATCGAGTTTGGATGGAAGGGAGCTCAATACTAAGTACCGAGCCCAGCAAAAGTAAACAAAACAAAACAGACAAGAATAAAATGTTTTTGGTCTTTTAGGATTTTTAACAAACACTTGGAATGCAGAAAGAAATGGATAGAATTGTCAGGGTTAGACTACACTAATCCCCCCTCAATTGCAATGAAATAGTTACTAACACAAGTCCTAATTCATTTATGACAATCAAATCTTCTAAAATACTCAAACCCTAATGTCTTAGGTGGAATGAGCCTAAAACCCCAAATTAAACCCTAATGTCTTAGGTGGAGTAACATGAGATTTTGCATTAAGAGTCAAGATTTATAAGATTGCAAGCACCCCAAGAGCTATGTCTAGGTTCCTGAACTACTTGGCATTTGATTCATGAGCATACCTTAACATCAATCTTTCAATTGTCTATCAAAGCAACAAATCATTTCATGGGTAGCTAAGCCAAGAAAAGCATTAAGCATGGAATCAAACACTCATAAAAAAAATAGAAACTTGTATTAAACCAAATCAATAAACAACCAAGTTCAGAAAAGCTATCATCTAACCCCAACAAAAAGAGATTTAGCTAGACATACTAAACCTTAAAATAAAATAAAATAAAGAGAGTAGAGAAAACTTCATAAAAATGAAAATGATCCCCATGTCCAAGCATGGCAGCTTCATATTTTCTCCTTTCCTCCTCGCCGCATCACTTGCTCGCTGTGCTACGTTGCTGTTTTCATATACAGTGCGGCTGGCCCTTTTTTTTTCCACTGTGGCGCTCTGTGTTGCTACCCTCCTGTGCGTTACACCGCCCCTTCTACTGTTCCCCCTTTTATGCTCTATTTCTTCATTTTAATTCCAAACGAAAATGGCCCTGTAGCCTCCCGTGCAGACCCATCCAAATCCATTCATCTTGCCTTTTTCCAAAAGCTACGTGGGCCTTCATTTTATTTTCATTAACCACAAAATTCCAGTAGCAGAAATGGCAAGGCTACATGCTTCCTTCCAAATCCAATTCAAAATGGATTGGATTTCTATTTGCCAATGGTTGGCTCATGTCATTCAACCAATATTAAATATGTGGCCCAAATAAACAGCTTTCATCTCTTAATTCTCTTGACTCAATCATTCTTTATTATTTCCTACAAAGCAAATAAAATTACTATTAAAATAACTCTAAAAACAAGAAATTAAAATAAAATGCGTAAAATATTATTAAAAACTAAATTTCCTAAACTTAGGGACAAAACTCAATCAATTAGCATATTTGGGAGCAAAAATCTACTCAATAAGCACATAAAAATCACATAATCTAGAAGATTATCACTCCCCCAAACCTAAGACTTTGCTTGTCCTCAAGCAAAAGTAACCCAAACTAGCACACAAAACACTAAGGACAATAGACCAAGCTCTTGTATGATTTGGGAAAACTGAAAGAGAGCACAAATAGTAAAATCACTATAAGGCAAAATTGCACAAAGACTAATTCCTAAAACAGAAGCATCAACCAGTAGCAAGCTCACATCCAAAAATGTCAAGAAGCAAAAAGCATAACAACTTTGCAATCTCCATATTCTTCAAAATTAAAAATCATGGCAATTTGGCAAAGGAAGAAAAAATAGAACTTTAGTCCTCACAGGGTACACACTCATCAAATAATCACTCAAGTATATGGTGGTGAAGTGTTTCCCTCAAAGCACACATTAGAGTCATGGAACCATAGATTTGCTTTCCATCTAACTCCAAAAAAATCACAAACCACAAGCATGCACAAATCAAAGGGACTTTATTTTGGGTTGTAACTTGGCTAAAGTGGAAAACAAGTGAGGTGAGAAACAAATAGAAGAATGTCCAAGAGAATAGGAGAGCAATTACAACAACTCAAATGTTTCAATGTAAAGCACAAATTCCCAATTGCTATAATTGAAATTTTTTTTTCCTTCCATTTCTCCTTTCCCTTCTTTGAAGCTTTTTTCAACTTTATTCCTCAACCTTATTCACATAAATCTCTTTTTTTTTTTTTCAAACTTCTTTTTCTTTTTCTTTTTTTTTTGTTTCAACTTCCATTTTTTTTTAAAAAAAAAATTCTTGTGGGTATCAATTTTTTCCCCATTTTTTCATGTCTTTTTTTTTTCACCTTGTTTTTTTTTTCCAAAGCTTCTCACAATATTTCATTACTCTCTCCCCCAAACCAAAGTCTTTGCTTGTCCACAAGCAATTCACCAATGCTCTCCTATCCTCAAGTTGGAATAAACATGGTAATCATCATTCAAGAAGCAAGGGTGAGAACAAAAAGTAACAATAAGCTCAAAGGGGTTAGCAAGGGAATTTTTTTCATGCAAGGTTGGCTTTTTGGCTCAAGTGGCTGATAAGCCTCTGGCTTATCTAGTTTTATGACTAGATGAACTAGGGTTTATGTGCCAATTTATTCGAGTTCAATCTCGTTTTCGCCCAAATTTGCCTTGTTTTGTTCCTAAGTTGGACTTTGACTCGTTTTGCGTCTTTTGTGTAGTTTTTAGGTTATTTTGAATAGAATTACGCTTGTGGTTGCTTTCGTTGTTTCAGGTTAAATAAATGAAGCTCTGAGAATCAAGGAAGTTAAGAAGCAATGGGAAAAAGCAGTTTTGGAGGTCTCGCCCCGCGAACAGAAGGCTCGCCTCGCGAATAATGAAGACTTGGAAGTCAGAGACCATCACGGCCTAGCCGTGATGTGCATCACGGCCGTGACCCAAAATCCACACAAGGCAGAGAGCATCACGGCTTGGCCGTGATTCACATCACGGGCCGTGACAAGAAGACTCGCGTCGCGAGACATCCTTCGCGTCGCGAGGGTTTAAATTCCAGAAGTGCGCCAGAAACAGAAGCCGTCACGGGCAGGCCGTGATGACCATCACGGCCGTGACGCGTGGCCTCCTTATAAATAGAGCAGATCAGAACAGAAAAGGGAGACTTTTTGGATCAGAATTTTCAGAGATCTTTTGTAATCCTTATTCTGGGGCTGCGTCTCCCTCTTCTCTTTTCTTATTCTTAGGTTTAGGATGAATTCCGATTGTTTGTCTATGAGCATGAGGAACTAATCCCCGTCGTCCGAGGGAACGATGAAGCCACCCATGGCGATGTAAATCCAATATGATGTATGTTTTTCTCCTTTAATTCAATTCTTGTTTTCTAATTCTGATTTGAATGTGTTGATCATACGTGTTGCGTGATTGACTTGTTAACGTTGATGAGGCTTAGTCAGCGATTCACGTTTAGAACTTGAATTAGAATCATCGATCGAATATTGCACGAGAGTGAGTAGGAGATCGGTGCGACCTTATAGGGAACACGAATTAACAGAATTCGAGATTAGGGTTAAGAGACCTAGCAAGTAATTAACTCAAATAATCGAATACGTCCTAATGAGCACGGAAGTGGATTTAGGAGAATTTAGGGGTCCCGGTTGACATTGTAATTGAACCTAGGGAGGAATTCATCATCACTTGAGTGTACATATTGGGTAGGTGGATTTGTGACCTTGGACATTTTAGTTTTCTGAATTTTAGTTAATTAGTTTATTAGATTCGTTAATTGAATTTCTTATATTAATCTCTCTCTCTCAACCACCTTCTTCCGTAACTTGACCGAACGTATCCGATTTCCCGCGGATTAGTCGAATTGGTAGCCCAATCCCTGAGTTCGACCTCGGTAATCACTTACCGTGTTTATTTTTATTACTTGCGACGACCCGGTATACTTGCCGGAGTCACAACAGTGGCTTATGAAAAATGGCCCAAATCATTTTTATGAAAAACATGCAATTCATGAATCTTAGATAAAAGAATCAAGCAAATCTCAGCACATGTACTCAATGGTGCACACTCAAAGAATTAACAATCAAGCCCAATATCTCACTAAGGTTATAACTAAGATTCCAAAATTTCGTTCCATACCTTATTGCCATGAATTTAATAAAAAAGAAACAAAAATATGCAAAGAGGTTATGGAACTTGCTATGAACAAATTTGAAAAATGAAGACTATACTACAAGAAGAACTTCCAAAGAAAGGAAAATAGCCAGACAAAATTCACAAAATAATGAGAATGCTAAAAGTGACATCTCAAAACAGCATCCTAAATATTTAAGTGCTTGGCATGTTTTTATTCTAACACAAACTAACTAAAACAAGTGAAACACACAACTAACAGCAAGAAAATAAAATAAAATTAAAGTGAAGGGTTAAGAAAAACTCATTGAGAAGCTTCCACCCGGATCCCATTGCTTGTAGCATAGGGGCCAAGAGATGCTCATCATGTGAGATCCTCCTCCCGGATCCCATTGTTTGTGGAGTGGCAATTGCAGAAGCAATATGAATCTTCCCTCAATTTCTCCTGGGTCAAATGGCAAGTGATAAACTCCTTTTTTGACCTCTTCAGGCATAAATGATCCATGAAGCACCTGAGGTTTTACTTGTTGAGCCAATTTTGTAGGATCCACACATGCATGCAAACCAATATATTTGTCCAAGGCAGAAATATCAAGATCCTTGGCAAGCATGGTGAAATATAGATCCTCTTTACTCTCCACTGCCACTTCAACTTCACTCTGAACTATCCCCAAAACCAGATTTTGCTCAAATTGCGCTCCATGTGATTCTTGTACCAACTGTTTGCAAATTTCATCAACTTGCATTTTGAAATTCTGCTTCACAGCGTTGATACTATCACAGTTAGTTCTTATTTTGGCCTCAGAGATGGATAGCTCTAGTGAATATTGTTGCAGAGCAACTTTCAAAGGACTTGGCTCATTCCATTTCCATTCCTCCTCATGCTTCATGATTACACTATAAGCTTGTGCATGAGGGCAATGATATCCCCAAAGCCTATAGTCTCCCATGACCACATTAGGCCTAAAAGAATATTGTGTAACTCCATCCAAGGCTGGAAAATAATAAGTCTCCATGATTTGCAGTCCACCTTGCACAAACAGAACTCAAGCGAAAAAATCAAATATACACAGAAAATAAAATAAAAAAATGTCTAAATTAGTTGTCTTATTTGTTACTAATGATATTGGCAAAACCAATCCCCGGCAACGGCGCCAAAAACTTGATACGATTTTTTTAATAGGCAAGTGTACCCAGTCGTACAAGTAATAAATCGGTGAGACCGAATATCGTCCACAGGGATTGGTTGTCAATTACCACTTCACAAATTATACAACTATCTAGACTATCGAGTTTGGATGGAAGGGAGCTCAATACTAAGTACCGAGCCCAGCAAAAGTAAACAAAACAAAACAGACAAGAATAAAATGTTTTTGGTCTTTTAGGATTTTTAACAAACACTTGGAATGCAGAAAGAAATGGATAGAATTGTCAGGTTAGACTACACTAATCCCCCCTCAATTGCAATGAAATAGTTACTAACACAAGTCCTAATTCATTTATGACAATCAAATCTTCTAAAATACTCAAACCCTAATGTCTTAGGTGGAATGAGCCTAAAACCCCAAATTAAACCCTAATGTCTTAGGTGGAGTAACATGAGATTTTGCATTAAGAGTCAAGATTTATAAGATTGCAAGCACCCCAAGAGCTATGTCTAGGTTCCTGAACTACTTGGCATTTGATTCATGAGCATACCTTAACATCAATCTTTCAATTGTCTATCAAAGCAACAAATCATTTCATGGGTAGCTAAGCCAAGAAAAGCATTAAGCATGGAATCAAACACTCATAAAAAAATAGAAACTTGTATTAAACCAAATCAATAAACAACCAAGTTCAGAAAAGCTATCATCTAACCCCAACAAAAAGAGATTTAGCTAGACATACTAAACCTTAAAATAAAATAAAATAAAGAGAGTAGAGAAAACTTCATAAAAATGAAAATGATCCCCATATCCAAGCATGGCAGCTTCATATTTTCTCCTTTCCTCCCTCGCTCGCTGACCTTCATTGTGCTACGTTGCTGTTTTCATATACAGTGCGGCTGGCCCTTTTTTTTTCCACTGTGGCGCTCTGTGTTGCTACCCTCCTGTGCGTTATACCGCCCCTTCTAATGTTCCCCCTTTTATGCTCTATTTCTTCATTTTAATTCCAAACGAAAATGGCCCTGTAGCCTCCCGTGCAGACCCATCCAAATCCATTCATCTTGCCTTTTTCCAAAAGCTACGTGGGCCTTCATTTTATTTTCATTAACCACAAAATTCCAGAAGAGCGAAAATGGCAAGGCTACATGCTTCCTTCCAAATCCAATTGAAAATGGATTGGATTTCTATTTGCCAATGGTGGGCTCATGTCATTCAACCAATATTAAATATGTGGCCCAAATAAACAGCTTTCATCTCTTAATTCTCTTGACTCAATCATTCTTTATTATTTCCTACAAAGCAAATAAAATTACTATTAAAATAACTCTAAAAACAAGAAATTAAAATAAAATGCGTAAAATATTATTAAAAACTAAATTTCCTAAACTTAGGGACAAAACTCAATCAATTAGCATATTTGGGAGCAAAAATCTACTCAATAAGCACATAAAAATCACATAATCTAGAAGATTATCAGCTTCCCTTCTCGCCATCTTCTTCTTGGTGGCAGAATCCGCACGACAATGCCGGAGACGAAACCTTTACGGTGGCGCCGGGACCTGTAAATTTTCCTTCGACGCAAGAGGTTGCCTCGAAACCCTGACCTTGTTCGTTCCTTCCTTGACCTCTCTTCGAGATTCAGCAACGCTGCTGTTATTGTTGTTGTTGTTGTTGTTCTTCCCTGAGAGGTAGATTGCGAGCGGGTCAGACAGGTGATTCGAATCGGGAACGGGTTGGATGACGAATTCGCGCTTGGAGGGCGAGATTCGAGCGAGGAGGGGTTCGGGGGTGCCGAGGAAAGGGCATTGTCATGGAACCGGGGGACAAGGTCGTTGTCGTGCGGATGCCCTCCGGTTGGTGAGGATGAGGTCGTTGACTTGGAGGAGAGGGGAGCGGTGGTCGCCGGTGACGCGAATGTTGGAGTTCATTGCTTGTAGGAGCTTCAACAGGATTCTTGGGGCTAAGGAAGCCATTGCTGCTGAAGTGGATTTAATGCCATGCGAGACATAATCTAATTCCCAAATTGAATTAGAAATACGGGATGATTTACACCTCTTTATGACGATTGAGTCTTGTGGAACCAGGGAAAGTTTTTCCTCGTCCCCACGGTGGGCGCCAAATGTTCCTGCCGAGATCCGGTCTGCCGGAACCTTGTCGTAGAACATCCAACCAGGGGTGGATAATTGGGGTTGTTTTAGACTTTGGCTTGACAGAATGTGATATTTCGGTCCTACGTATCCCAATGGGAATCAAAGCCAGACGTAGTTCTAGGTTCAACCCTTGGTGGTGCGATGATCTCGATCTCTTAATCTTGTATCTGATGAGTACTAGGGAGCAAGGACTCTCTGATAGTCTCTTGGTCGATGCTAGTTCCTCTAATACGCTTAAGAGAGAGTCACCGGAGTTCAGTGAAAAAGTGAGTTTCTATCATGGTACTCCTCCTTTTATAATAGGATTCCCATATCTTTTAGAGATCTGATTTATCTCTTAAATATCTTTTAAAGATCTGATTTATCTCTTAAATATCTTTTAGAGATCTGATTTATCTCTTAAATCTCTTTTGAGATGTGATTCCTTAATTTAAGGGATATTATCTCTTTTAACCAGATAAGGTTATTTCAGATAATATCAGGATTTAATATCCTATCCCTTAATTAAGTGATCTTTAACTTTATTATCTTTAACTTCCGGACTGGGCCGGGTATTCGATCTCGGTGGCCAGGTTCACTCTTCGGCCAGTACACAAGCCCCCCAAGCTTTGAGCTGATTAGGCGTAGAAGCTTTCATGATGTTTAGCCGAGCTCTGTATCTCGGCTCGTACACAAGTCCCCCCAAGATTCGAGCTGATTAGGCGTAGAAGCTTTCATGATGTTTAGCCGATCTCTATATCTCGGCTCATACACAAGCCCTCCAAGCTTCGAGCTGAACATGTGGAAGCTTTTTCGAAGGAGCTGAGGCTATGAACTTGGTCTCACCTTTTGGTCTTTCGGCTCGGCGAGGTGATTGGTCGAGCTTCATACCTTATGCATATACACATCCTCCAACATCGGTGAGTGACGCGCTGTCGCGCACGCGTCAAAAGATGAGCGGTTAGTAAAAATGTAGTTTAGTGTGCGACAACTCGGGTATCGTATCACAAGGACTCTTGTAGTGCTATTATCGCAGAAAATCAGTTTTCTTGGGGGGGTGTTTGGTTTGAAATTGATTGGAAAACAGAATGAAAACAGAGCATAAAAACAGAGCAAATTACGTGATTATCAAATAATACTAAGACGATCAATCTGCTGTTTCGTTTCCCACTATCATCGGTTCATGTAATTCCATGCCCTAAGCGGAGTCTAATCCCTTTTCGATTGTAGCATCGATTAACAAGCGAAACCGACGCTACGGGACATATATTCCTAATTCCGAATTAAGCAAACGGATGAAGCCCTTCGTGAATTAAGCAAACACGAATTGAACGCACGCGAATTAAGCAAACGCGATTAAGTTTAGGAATATAAAATCATTGAAAATAAATCAACACTAATTCGATACAAACTGAATTAAGCAAACAGAGAATAACGAATAGCATTGAAAGAGAGAAGAGAATTAAATCAGAAATTACAAGACCTCAAGTGTTGGCGGAAGCCGATTACAGCAGATCAACCTAGGGAGATTAGTTCTCCATCAAAAATGCAATATAACCAGAGAAATTCGAAAACAAGGATTAGCAAAAGATGATCCTTATGTTCTGCCCTAAACAGCTATTTATAACTTTCAGAAACTGCGCAGTCTCGCAAGGCGAGTGGCTTCTCGCGAGGCGAATATTAAAATGGCGCCTTCTTGAATTTGTATTCTCGCGAGGCGAGCGTGATTCTCGCGAGGCGAGTCTTCAAAACCTGGGTTGTCACAGCCGTGATGCCTATCACGGCCAGACCGTGATGGTCTCTGTCTTCGGGTGCTTATCTGTCATGGCCGTGACCTTCATCACGGCCAGGCCGTGATGGTCTCTGTCTTCAGGGGTTTCTCTTCACGCCCGTGATGGGTGTCACGGGATGACCGTAATGCTTGCTGACTTCAGGCTCGCGAGGCGAGCAATAGCTCGCGGGGCGAGGCAGAGAACATGACTTTTCTGGCACTGGCTGGTCCTCTCTCTCACGGGGCGAGTATCTGCTCGCGTGGCGAGTGTTTCCAGATTGCAATTTCCATTGTTTCCTTCATTCCTTGGACTCTAAGTCAACCTGAAAACATGAAATAGCCATAAGTGCTTTATTTGACTCAAAAACTGACTAAATAACCCTAAAACTACTTAAGGGACTCAAAACCTTGCTTGAGGACAATCAGGCCTAATTTGGGTGAAAACGAGATATAATCGGCACAAAACCACGGTCATACTAGTCATAAAACTAGATGAGCCAGAGGCTTATCAAAATACCCCAAACTTGAACTTTGCTTGTCCCCAAGCAAACTAAAACTCAAAACGACTCAAGACTTGGCAAGCTAGAAGGATTTCAACCAATTCCGCACAAATTTCAAGCAATTCATCAAAACAATTTTCCTTCAATGTTCCCCCTTTTTCAACAATGTAATCCCCACAATCATTTATTCTGAACATCTGAGAATTTCATCAATCAAACAATCATTAATCTAAGTAGGGGATCTAAGTTACACACAAGAGGGAGATCACCAAATTCAAACAATCGCCTTCCTCACAAAGGGGTTTAGTGTTCACTCAATCTCTCAGTTTGTCTAGGCTAACAACATTTCACTCAGTTTCACTTTTAAGAGCACTTCCCATGAATTTGATTTTCATCTCAAAATGGTTCCCACGGAGAACATGCATGCAACATCAAAAGGTCTTTCAAGGTTGTAATGGGGCCTGGCTAAGGGAAGGATATACAAAGGTACTGGCTGAAGTCCCTAGGAACTAAGAGAGCATGAAGCTGTTTACACATTGAATTCCCTACTCAAGTTCCTATTCTTATTCTTCTCTTTGCCTTGGGTGGCTACAACCATTTTTCTTCTAATACCCTTCTTGACATTTTGCATTTTTTTTTTTGAAAGATTTATTTTTGCCCTTTGGCTCCAACCTTTATTTTTTTTTTCTTTTTCTCAATCCCCAACAACACATCATATCCCTGTAGCCACCCCAAACTTAGTTTCTTGCAACCATTCTCTTGCTAAGCTTCCATGCTCTCCTAATCCTAAGATCGGGTTAACATTGTTTTTCCAGATTCAGGCTCATAACATAAGGTCATCATGAAACAATAGGCTAATTAGGCTCAAAGGGGCTAACTAGGGAACATGCATTAGGGACTGGTTCAATTTAGGCCAAGTAGTTAATTTAAAGAAAATTGCCTAAATCATTTGATGCAAACACATAGACATGCAAACCATGAAGAGATTCAAGCAAATTCGGGAAAGTGCAACTCAAAAGTGATTCACACAATCAAAAACATGTTGGAGGCTCAAATCCTCACCCGGACATTCATGCAAATTGTTTGACCGAGATTCTATCCCTAGTGTGTGCACCCTATCACCCCAAACTTATCATAAATCATGCTCTCACAACAAAATATCTCAAAGTTCAGTTTTCAATTTTTCAAATGGGGATCACTGCTGTGGCATTTCAAAAACCTAGGGGGAATCATCAACATAAATCATGCCATCAATCTGTTCTAAATCAACCAAAACCTACCAAGCTTGCCGACACAAGACACACATGCTCTTGAGCTTCTCAAATTATTCAAGAGCGAAAAGAAAACACAACAACACACAAAACACAACAAAACAAATGGTTCCCTCCCCCACACTTAAAACATACATTGTCCCCAATGAACAACATAATTATCAAAACAGAGTGAGGGAGAGGAAAGGGTGCTCCCTGATCAGGTTGCAGTGTAGGTGGGCTCCCCCAAAGAGAGCTCCTCAACAGTAGCATCGACAGGTCCCGAGCTCTCATGAAATAGCTTCAGCCGCTGCCCGTTGACTTTGAATGCCTTGTTGCTACCTGCACTTTTAATCTCTACTGCACCATGAGGAAAAACATTAGTAACAACAAATGGTCCAATCCACCGGGACCGAAGTTTCCCAGCCATCAATTTCAGGCGGGAGTTAAACAGTAAAACCCGCTGACCCACAGAGAATTCCTTCCTAGCAATCAACCTATCATGAAAGTGCTTGGTTTTCTCCTTATAAATCCGAGAGCTCTCATAGGCTTCTAGCCTAAGCTCTTCAAGTCTCAGAATCGGAGTTTCCTTTCAATACCAGATTTTTGCATTTCCAGATTACAGCACTTGACCGCCCAATAAGCACGGTGCTCAACTTCCACATGGAGATGGCATGCCTTGCCGAATACAAGCCTAAAGGGGGACATCCCTATCGGCGTCTTGAAAGCGGTCCTCTGAGCCCAAAGTGCGTCTTCTGAGACGGCGGCTCCAATCCTTCCTATTCGGCCGCACAACTTTCTCTAGGATTTGTTTTATCTCCCTGTTGGAGATCTCACCTGCCATTGGTCCGAGGATGGTAAGCAAGTGGAGACTCGTGCACAACCCCATACTTCCGGGAGTAGAGCCTCCATGGTGCGGTTGCAGAAATGAGTGCCCTGGTCACTGATGATGGCACGAGGTATGCCGAACCTGCAATAAATATTGGACCTAACAAAATTTGCAACAACTTTAGAATCGTTAGTCCTAGTGGGGATAGCTTACACCCACTTTGAAACATAGTCAACAGCCAAGAGAATGTAAAGAAAGCAAAAAGATGCAGGGAAATGACCAATAAAGTCGATCCACCACACGTCAAACACCTCACATAAGAGCATGGGCTGCTGTGGCATTACACTCTTGCTAATGATGTCTGTACATGCTGCCCCGACACTCCTTACAAGTCCGATACACCTCATAAGCATCTCTAAAGATGGTGGGCCAATAAAAACCAGAATCTAGGACCTTTCTCGCAGTCCTCTCTGTGGCCCAAAGTGTCCCCCTACTTGAGAGGCATGAGAAAAGTGCAAAATAGACTCAATCTCATAGTCGGGGACACATCGCCTAATCACCTGATCACTACAAAACTTCCAAAGAAATGGATCGTCCCAAACATAGTACTTGGCGTCGCTCTTTAGTTTGTGGATTTGTGACCTAGTTGCTCTCTGTCGGAAAGACACCAAAGCAACTAGGTAATTCACAAGGTCGGCAAACCAAGGGGTAACGCCATGCAATCAGAAAAAGCTGCTCATCGAGAAAGTCATCCCGAATGGGGGAAGGATCCTCATCCCTCTCTATCCTACTCAAGTGATCAGCCACTAAATTTTCAGCTCCACTCTTGTCCTTTATCTCTACGTTAAACTCTTGGAGCAACAACATCCACCGAATCAACCTCGGCTTTGCTTCAGGCTTCTTCAATAAGTATTTCAGAGCTGCATGGTCAGTGAAAACAATAACCTTGGAACCTAGCAAATATGATCTAAACTTATCGAGAGCAAAAACAACAGCTAGGAGTTCCTTTTCAGTGGTGGTGTAATTACACCGTGCAAAGCATCTAAAGTCCTAGAAGCATAGTAAATGACATGTGCAGACTTGCCTACCCTTTGTGCCAGGACCGCCCCCACAGCATAGTTAGAAGCATCACACATGAGCTCAAAAGGGAGGGTCCAGTCAGGGGGCTGGATGATGGGGGTAGAGGTCAATGCCTTTTTCAAGAAGTCGAACGCCTTCTTGCGCTTATCATCAAAGCTGAATATGGCATCATTCTTCAAAGCAAGTTCGACCGAGGGAGAGCTATCTTGTCAAGTCCTTAATAAAACGCCCGTAGAAAACCTGCATGACCAAGAAAAGAACGAATCTCGCGAACACAAGATGGGTAAGGCAATGTGGAAATCACATCAATTTTAGCAGGATCTACTGAGATACCCTCTCTAGAAATAACATGCCCCAAAACAATCCCCTGTTCAACCATAAAATGACACTTTTCATAGTTCAACACAAGATCAGTTTCAATACATCTTTCTAAAACCAAATTCAGACTATGCAAGCATGCATCAAATGAGGAGCCATATACTGTGAAATCATCCATGAACACTTCCATGCAATTTTCAATAAATTCAGTAAAAATGCTAATCATGCATCTCTCGGAAAGTGCCAGAGCGTTGCAAAGGCCAAACGGCATCCTCCTATAGGCAAACGTGCCAAGGGGCACGTGAAAGTGGTCTTCTCCCGATCCTCCAAAGTGCAATGTGGATCTGGAAGTATCCGGAGAAGCCATCAAGAAAACAATAGTGGGATTTACCGGCCAGCCGTTCGAGCATCTGATCGATGAACGGCAAAGGAAAGTGATCCTTTCGAGTGGCCTGGTTCAACCTCCTATAGTCAATACAGACTCTCCAGCTATTCTGGACTCTAGTGGGGACAAGCTCATTGTTCTCATTTCTTACCACTGTGAGGCCAGATTTCTTGGGTACAACTTGCACTTGGCTCACCCAAGTACTATCGAGAGATGGGGTATATGATACCCGCATGTAGGAGTTTTGTTACCTCCTTCTTTACCACATCCGTAATCAATGGATTTAGCCGCCTCTGCGGCTCGCCTAACTGGTTTAGCCCCATCCTCCAATAGAATCCTATGCATACATCTAGGGGGCTAATTCCTAGAATGTCGCCCAAGGTCCATCCAATTGCTCTCTTGTGCTTCTTCAAAACCTCCAAGAGTTTAGCTTCCTGGTCGTAGTCAAGGTTGGAGGAAATGATAACTCGGGAGTTTTTCATTCCTCTCCAAGTAAGCATACTTGATTGCCAGGAAGTGGCTTAAGCTCCAAGGAGGGTGGGCTGCTCCACAGATGGTATGTTTGGAGCAGCCTGGCTGTCAAGAATTCCAGCCAATGCATGCCTTCACTTACACTATTACCCTGCAAAGTAGAATCAATCTCAGCACAAACAACACAAGGGTTAGTGTTAGTACAGTCATTACATGAATAAAATCATTAAAATCAGAAATGGATGGAAAATCAGCAACCAAGTCATCATAGGTGTCGTCAACAATTTCGGAGAGCAACTCTATTTGGAAAACAGAGTGCTCTTCCAATGGATGCTTCATAGCATCAAAAATGTTGAACCTTGCAATAATGTCACCGAACTCCATGGACATGGTTCCATCATCAACATCTATCTTCATCTTTGCCGTC
This sequence comes from Sophora flavescens, assembly GCA_030762895.1. Lineage (NCBI taxonomy): Eukaryota > Viridiplantae > Streptophyta > Magnoliopsida > Fabales > Fabaceae > Sophora > Sophora flavescens. Next base: position 81,870,227 of record CM061065.1, on the reverse strand, counting down.
TTCATGAACGGCCTGCCCAGGATGATTGGTGATCTACTTGAATTGGTTTCCCGTGCCATGTCCAGGATGTAAAAGTCGGCAGGGAAAATCAAATCATCAACTCGTACCAACACATCTTCTACCACTCCCATGGGGCGAGCATTGGTCCTGTTGGCCAACTGTATGGTAAGTCCTATATGTTGCAAAGGGCCCAGATCAAGGTTGTTGAAAATGGAGGTGGGCATGACATTTATGGAGGCTCCCAAATCCAACATGCAATTGTCGAATTTGCTGTCCCCAATGGTGCATGGAATAGTGAAAGTGCCCGGATCCTTGCACTTCTGTGGCAGTGCCTGAGTGAGGGCTGAAACTGTAACCTTCTCAGGGGCAAGTTTGGGCTGAATGAGGGCTGAAACATTTCGCCCTAAGTTAACTCTCTCATTACCCTTCATCCTCCTCTTGTGGGTACACAAATCCTTCAGAAACTTTGCATACCTTGGAACTTGCTTAATCACATCTAGGAGTGGAATGTTTACCGCCACCTTTCTGAACACATCTAAGATCTCCTTCTCCTTGTCTTCCCCATCAACCTTCTTATTTTTCTGCACTCTTTGTGGGAAGGGAATCGGGGGCACATACACTCTCTCAGCTTCAACAACAACAGAGGGCTCAGGAATGGCCTCAACAGTTTCTTCATCTTTCTCAGGGGCTCCCTCTACTACTTTCCCGGATCTCAAAGAGATGGCACTCACATTGGGATTGGGGGCATTGGGATTCACCACTGTCTGTGCAGGTAGTTGGCTCGATCCCTGAGCTTGCTGTAAGTTGTTTATGGATGTGGCAAGCTGTCCAATCTGTGTCCTCAAATCCTGAATGCTAGCATCTGTTTCGCTGCCGAGACTGTCCAACTTGATGCTGAAACTGGAGATTTTGTGCAGCCATTTGTTTGACCAAGTCTTCTAATGAAGGTCCGGAAGGTGCAGAAGTGGTCACTTGAGGAGGATTCGGTGGTGGTGCCACCGGTTGTTGTTGGGATGAGTTCCCATACCGCAGATTAGGGTGATTCCTCCAGTTGGGATGGTACCTATTTGTGGAGAGGTCAGGAGTACCATACCGGTTCTGATTATTGCCTTGATTGTAGAGATTAGCTACATAAGCTTGAGGCATATCAGTGATTGACCCATCCTTCAGAATAGGGCACGTGTCGGTCAGATGCTCAGGAGAACTACACATGCCACACAACCTTGCCAGCTGAACCTTTTCCATTGCCAGTTGCTTCACCAAACAAGTGAGCTCATCGATTCTGGTTTCGAGTGCCTTGTTGGAAGATGAAACTTGGATCTCATTTACACCCCTTGTCTCGACAGAGTTGCTCCTGGTTGTGAACTGCTGGGAGTTTAATGACATATTCTCAATCAATTGCTTCAGCAGAGGTGGAGTTTTATCGACGAGTGCTCCTCCACTAGCGGCATCCAAAATATTTCTGTCCATTGGGAGCAATCCCTCATAAAAATACTGAATAAGGAGCTGCTCAGAAATCTGGTGTTGAGGGCAGCTAGATACCAACTTTTTGAACCTCTCCCAGTACTCAGCCAATGACTCATTGCTTTGCCTGATGCCACATATCTCCTTTCTGATGGAAGCAGCTCCGGAGGCAGGGAAGTATCTTTCCAGAAAACCTTCTTCGGATCATTCCAAGTTGTAACAGAATTTGGCTCCAAATAATATAGCCAATCCTTTGCAGCGCCTTCAAGGGAGAATGGGAAGGCTCGCAATTTGATATGGTCTTGATAATGCCTTTCCCTCAAGGGTGTAGAAAGAGACCACCTGGAATTCCTTCAAATGCTTATGTGGATCCTCACCTGCAAGACCACTAAATCTTGGCAACAAGTGTATTAAACCAGATTTAAGTTCAAAAGGAGCAACCACACCAGCATACTCAATACACAACCCATTGTAGTTAACATCAGGGGCAGCAAGCTGCCTCAATGTCCTTTGGTCACCCATGTTATTAAAAACAGGTTCGAAATCAGAATTACCACTAGTGCTTCACCGTATTGCCCTAAGGCGTGTGTGCAGTGTTCTTTCAATTTCAGGATCAAAATCACACAAGTCAGGACAATTAGACCTAGTGGCCAGTCTAATTCAAAACAAAAACGAAAAAAAAAGAAAAAGGAAAGCGAGAACAACAAACAAGAGTCCCCGGCAACGGCGCCAATTTGACGCGCTGTCGCGCACGCGTCAAAAGATGAGCAGTTAGTAAAAATGTAGTTTAGTGTGCGACAACTCGGGTATAGTATCACAAGGACTCTTGTAGTGCTATTATCGCAGAAAATCAGTTTTCTTGGCGGGGGGGGGGGGGTGTTTGGTTTGAAATTGATTGGAAAACAGAATGAAAATAGAGCATAAAAACAGAGCAAATTACGTGATTATCAAATAAGACTAAGACGATCAATCTGCTGTTTCGTTTCCCACTATCATCGGTTCATGTAATTCCATGCCCTAAGCGGAGTCTAATCCCTTTTCGATTGTAGCATCGATTAACAAGCGAAACCGACGCTACGGGACATATATTCCTAATTCCGAATTAAGCAAACGGATGAAGCCCTTCGTGAATTAAGCAAACACGAATTGAACGCACGCGAATTAAGCAAACGCGATTAAGTTTAGGAATATAAAATCATCGAAAATAAATCAACACTAATTCGATACAAACTGAATTAAGCAAACAGAGAATAACGAATAGCATTGAAAGAGAGAAGAGAATTAAATCAGAAATTACAAGACCTCAAGTGTTGGCGGAAGCCGATTACAGCAGATCAACCTAGGGAGATTAGTTCTCCATCAAAAACGTAATATAACCAGAGAAATTCGAAAACAAGGATTAGCAAAAGATGATCCTTCTGTTCTGCCCTAAACAGCTATTTATAACTTTCAGAAACTGCGCAGTCTCGCGAGGCGAGTGGCTTCTCGCGAGGCGAATATTAAAATGGCGCCTTCTTGAATTTGTATTCTCGCGAGGCGAGCGTGATTCTCGCGAGGCGAGTCTTCAAAACCTGGGTTGTCACAGTCGTGATGCCTATCACGGCCAGACCGTGATGGTCTATGTCTTCGGGTGCTTATCTGTCATGGCCGTGACCTTCATCACGGCTAGGCCGTGATGGTCTCTGTCTTCAGGGGTTTCTCTTCACGCCCGCGATGGGTGTCACGGGATGACCGTAATGCTTGCTGACTTCAGGCTCGCGAGGCGAGCAATAGCTCGCGGGGCGAGGCAGAGAACATGACTTTTCTGGCACTGGTTGGTCCTCACTCTCGCGGGGCGAGTATCTGCTCGCGTGGCGAGTGTTTCCAGATTGCAATTTCCATTGTGTCCTTCATTCCTTGGACTCTAAGTCAACCTGAAAACATGAAATAGCCATAAGTGCTTTATTTGACTTAAAAACTGACTAAATAACCCTAAAACTACTTAAGGGACTCAAAACCTTGCTTGAGGACAATCAGGCCTAATTTGGGTGAAAACGAGATATAATCGGAACAAAACCACGGTCATACTAGTCATAAAACTAGATGAGCCAGAGGCTTATCAGTGAGCAGCTCGGGTGACTGAGCTTGATGCTTTCTGAGTGCCGGACTCTGTATCTCAACCGAGTGGTCGGGAGCCGGAGCTCAACCGAGCAGTTGGAAGCCGGAGCTCGAACCAGTAGTCGGGAGCTGGAGCTCAACCGACTAGGGAGTTGGAGCTCGACCGAGTTGTTTGCTTGGAAGGAGTCATTCATCGACTTCCAATCGAGAGGGCCGTAGCTCGCCTCTCGGTTTGAACCTCGGGAGGGACCGCTCTTCGACTCCCGAGTTGTTTGCTTTGAAGGAGTCATTCTTCGGCTTCTAAGTGAGAGGGCCGTAGCTCGAACCAGTAGTCGGGAGCAGGAGCTCAACCGAGTAGGGAGCTGGAGCTTGACCGAGTTTCACGTTTCAGGTTGCCGAGCTTTACATTTCGGCCAATTCTTAAGTTAAGCGGGCTCGGTGTAGGGGTGAGTCTAGTAATCATTTCCCTTTGATTGTTTGGGTTTGGTGACCTAGCTTTACTTCTCGTCCGATATTTTTGTTTGGTAGGCTCAGTGGTCGAGTTTAACATCTCGATCAGTATATGAAGCCTTGTTCAAATGATCTATTTTTTCCTATATCAACTCTTGCTGATCAGTAAGCGCATAAGATTTGTTGGGTTGTATCCGCTGCTATGTACAGGTTGTGGAAGGTAATAGGCCAACAAGTCAGGAACCACATGAAAGTTCATCTGAATGATACTAAGTAAATCAATTTGGCTTGTGTGATGTTCAAAGTTCACTTGAGGTTCCTACGTTATTATTTGTTAATAGTTTAAATGGCATGGTGACTTTGGATGATGGTGTCACAACGTGAGCTCCTGATTTGCTTTCACGTTTTTTTATTCCTTCTATTATCATGGATGCAATTCTCACCAAAGTTCTTTTTATTGTTCAAAAAAATATTATTTGATTGTTTATAAAAAAAAAGAACAAAAAGTGTAGCATGCTTGCTTGTTATTTTTATATATATTTTTCAAGTGATAAGGTAAATATTTAAAATTTATTATTTATTTGCTCAAATAATTTGGGTAACCGTTTTTTGATGGGTGTACATGGGATGCTGTGGGGTTAAATCCTCATCATTTCCTATGTGCAATCGAATCCCAAATTTAACTTGATTCCAAAGATCATTTTTCAAGGTTTTCCAATTTTTATCCAAATTAAATAAAATTGGTGGCGACTCTACTCTTATTTTCTAACAAACTCTTTTTTCGCAGTCCCGCCGTGATTTTTGGTCGCGACAAAAGGGAATCTAAGTTCTTAAAGTTTATGTAAGATGTCTTCTTAAAGGTCTTATAGATAAAGTAAAATGACTATGAAAACCTATTCTAATTAGGCTAGCCGTGGATGATTTCTTAAAGGTCTTAAAAGATGAAGTAAAATTGACTAAACAAACCTATTCTAACTAGGCTAGTCGTGGTGTCCTAAAGTTTAAGTTGTCTCAACTTTTAACCAAGTAGGTGGTGTCAATATACTAATTCATCCTTTTTTAAGTAGGAGGTATCATCAAGTTACCAAAGTCTATCCTTGTTGCCGTGTACAAGTTGGTCACAGGATTAATAGTTCATTTAATTAATTTAACAAGGTTTAAAAGTGGTAACTAGAGCATGATTAATTAAGATTAGTATTAATTAATCATGATTAGTAAAACTTGAGTAAATTGATCATAATTAGTTAGCTATGATTAATGACTTTATATGTGGCTAATTACCTTGTAATTTGGTTAATGATAAACCACCTTAATTAAGGCTTGAAATTGAGGTTCTTCCGATAGGGGGTCTTGAGGTATCTGCTTGAGTTACTTGCTGATAAGCCGCTGGCTCATCTAGTTTTATGACTAGAATGACCGTAGTTTTGTGCTGTTTATATCTCGTTTTCGCCCAAATTAGACCTAATTGTCCTCAAGCAACACTTCGAGTCTCTTAAGTAGTTTTTAGGATGTTTTAGTTAATTTGGGTTCAAATAAAGCATTTACTGCTATTTCATGTTTTCGGGTTAATAAGAGGAGCAAAAAGGGAAGGGCACTCAAAACAGAAGCCATCACGGCCTAGCCGTGACCCTGGTCACGATCGTGATGAGCTGCCCCTGAAAGTCAGAAAGCATCACGGCCTAGCCGTGATGCCCATCACGGGCGTGATATGAAGACCCTGAAGAACAGAATTGATCACGACCTAGCCGTGATGGAGGTCACGACCGTGATAGATCAGCATCCATGGACAGAAAGGATCACGGCCGTAACAGACAAGAATTTGAATGCGCGCCCTTGGCAGAACCGGTCACGGCCTGGCCGTGATGGCCATCATGGCCGTGACGCGTTCCTGATCTATAAAAGAGGCATCAGGGCAGACAGAAACACATCCAATTTTCACTGTTTACATATTATTTTCTTAGATTTTTGTCATGTTTGTGATGGAGAACTAATCCCCAGGGATTAATCTGCTGTAATCGGTTTCCGCCGACACTTGAGGTTTTGTAATTCCCGGATCAATTTACTTCTCTCTTTCAATACTATGCTATATTCCTTGTTTGCTTAATTCAAGTTGTATGGAACAAGTATTGATTTATTTCGATGATTCTATGTTCCTATACCTAATCGCGTTTGCTTAATTAGCGTGTGTTCAATCGTGTTTGCTTAATTCACGAGAGCGTCAATCCGTTTGCTTAATTCGGAATTGGGAACATATATCTCGTAGCATCGATTTCGCTTGTTAATTGCTGCTACAATCGAAAAGGGATCCGAATCCGCTTAGGGCGTGGAATTTATATGAATCAATGATAGTGGGAAACCGAAACAGCGGATTAATCGTTTCACCTTATTGATAAATCACTTAATTGCTCTGTTTTCTGCTCTGTTTCCTCAATCAATTTTCAATCCACCCCCCCCCCCCCCCAATCGATCTGTAGATTAATAACAATCCAAGAGTCCTTGAGATACGATACTCGAGTTGTCGTACCCTAGCTACAATTTTTCATAACTACTCGTTTTTGACCCGTGTGTGACAACGGATCAAACTGGCGCCGTTGCCGGGGACTCTTGTAGTTATTAACAGATTAATTGTTGCATTGCTGAGTTAATTCTGGCTACTAGGTCTACTTGTTTGATTTTGACCCTGAAATTGAGAGAACCTTGCACACATGTTGTAGGGCTATTCAGGCTAACACTAGTTTACACACCAATTGTGATAACATGGCTGATCAAAGAACATTAAGACAGCTTGCTGCCCCTGATGTTAATTACAATGGTTTGTGTATTGAATATGTTGGAGATGTTGCTCCTTTTGAATTAAAATATGGTTTAGTACACTTGTTGCCAAGGTTTAGTGGTCTTGCAGGTGAAGATCCGCATAAGCATCTGAAGGAATTCCAGGTCGTTTGCTCTACACCTTTGAGACCTGAAGGAATAACAGAAGACCATATCAAGCTGAGAGCCTTCCCATTCTCACTTCAAGGTGCTGCGAAGGATTGGCTGTACTATCTTGAGCCAAATTCTATTTCAACCTAGAATGATTTGAAGAAAGTCTTCCTAGAGAGATACTTCCCTGCCTCCAGGGTTGCATCAATCAGAAAGGAGATATGTGGCATTAGACAACGCAATGAATCATTGGTCGAGTACTGGGAGAGATTCAAGAAGTTGGTGTCCAGTTGTCCTAAACACCAGATTTCTGAGTAACTTCTCATTCAGTACTTTTATGAGGGACTGCTACCAATGGACAGAAATATTTTGGATGCTTCTAGCGGGGGAGCGCTTGTTGATAAGACTCCAGCTGCTGCCAAGTCATTGATTGAGAACATGTCTCTCAACTCCCAGCAGTTCACAACCAGAAACAATTCTGTCGAAACAAGGGGTGTGAGTGAGGTCCATGTTTCTTCTTCCAACAAGGCCCTTGAAACCAGACTTGATGAGCTCACTTCTTTAGTGAAACAGTTGGCAGTGGATAAGGTTCAAACAGCAAGGTTGTGTGGTATTTGTACTTCTCCTGAACACCTAACCGATACATGTTCCATCCTGAAAGATGAGTCGGTCACGGAGTTGCCTCAAGCATATGCAGCAAGTCTTTACAATCAAGGCAACAATCAGAATAGGTACAACATTCCTGACCTCTCCACTAATAAGTACCACCCCAACTGGAGAAACCATCCAAACCATCGATATGGAAACTCATCACAACAACAACTGATGGCACCACCACATAACTCTCCTCAAGTGACCACCTCTACACCTTCCGGACTTTCACTAGAGGACCTCGTTAAGCAAATGGCTGCAAACAACCTCGAGTTTCAGCAGCGAACGGATTCCAGTATTCTTACCTTGCAGACACAGATTGGACAGCTTGCCACTTCGATGAATGCCATGCAGCAGGCTCAAGGATCGAACCAACTACCTGCACAAACAGTGGTGAATCCTAATGTCCCTAATCCTAATGTGAGTGCAATTTCTTTGAGATCCAGGAAGATTGCAGAACCAGCCCCTGAAAAAGATAAGAACACTGTTGAGGTAACACCCGAACCTTCTGTTGTTATTGAGGCTGAAAAAGAGTATGTGCCTCCAATCCCCTTCCCGCAAAGAGTACTGAAGAATAAAAAGATTGATGAGGAAGACAAGGAGATAGAAATTCTGGATGTGTTCAGAAAAGTGGCAGTAAACATTCCGCTTCTTGATGTGATTAAACAGGTTCCGAAATACGCGAAGTTTCTGAAGGATTTGTGCACACACAAGAGGAGGTTGAAGGAACATGAGAGATTCAATTTGGGGCAAAATGTTTTAGACCTCATTCAAGCTAAACCTGCACCTGAAAAGGTTACCGTTTCAGCCCTTAGTCAGGCTATGCCACATAAGTGCAAGGATCCGGGAACTTTCGCTATTCCATGTACTATTGGGGACAGTAAATTCGACAACTGCATGTTGGATTTAGGAGCCTCTATTAAGGTTATGCCTACCTCTGTCTTCAACAATCTTGATCTTGGTCCTTTGCAGCACACAGGTCTTACCATTCAGTTGGCAAACAGGACCAATGCTCGCCCCATTGGAGTAGTAGAAGATGTGCTTGTCCAAGTTAATGACTTGATTTTTCCTGTTGATTTTTACATTCTGGACATGGTAAAATAAAGGAATTCAAGCAGATCACCAATCATTCTGGGCAGACCGTTCATGAAAACGACGAAAACAAAGATTGATGTTGACGATGGAACTATGTCCATGGAATTTGGTGACATTGTTGCGAAATTCAACATTTTCGATGCTATGAAGCATCCCCTGGAAGAGCATTCTGTTTTTCAAATAGAATTGCTCTATGAAATTGTTGATGACACTTATTATGATTTGGTTGCAGCTGCTGATTTTCCATCTGTTTCTGGTTTTGATGATGTTTACTCATGTGGTGATTGCACTAACACTGACCTTTGTACTGTTTGTATTGAGATTGATGCTGCCTTGCAGAGTGACAGTATAGATGAAGTTGTTTATTCAGCTGAAGTTCTCGACAGCACGACTACCCCAAACATACCATCTATTGAGCAGCCACCCTCCTTGGAGCTTAAGCCACTTCCTGGAAATCTGAAATATGCTTATTTGGAGAGGAATGAAAAACTTCCGGTTATAATTTCCTCCAACCTTGATTTTGACCAGGAAACTAAGCTCTTGCAAGTTCTGAAGAAGCATAAAAAGGCGATTGGGTGGACCTTGGCCGACATACCGGGTATTAGCCCATCCAGGTGTATGCATAGGATTCTGTTGGAGGATGGGGCTAAAACAGTTAGGCAGCCCCAAAGGCGGCTTAACCCCTTGATTCTTGTGTTGTGAAGAAGGAGGTAACAAAACTTTTGCATGCGGGTATCATATATCCTATCTCTGACAGTAATTGGGTAAGCCCAGTGCAAGTAGTACCTAAGAAATCTAGACTCACAGTGGTGAAAAATGAGAATAATGAACTTGTTCCCACCAGAGTTCAGAATAGCTGGAGAGTGTGCATTGACTACAGGTGGTTGAACCAGGCTACTAGAAAGGATCACTTTCCCTTACCGTTCATCGATCATATGCTTGAACGACTAGCTGGTAAATCACACTATTATTTTCTTGATGGGTTTTTAGGTTACTTTCAGATCCACATTGCACCAGAGGATCAAGAGAAAACAACCTTTACGTGCCCTTTTGGCACGTTTGCTTACAGGAGGATGCTGTTTGGTCTTTGCAATGCTCCTGGCACATTCCAAAGATGCATGATTAGCATTTTTACTGAATACATCGAAAACTGCATGGAAGTGTTTATGGATGATTTTACTGTTTATGGCTCCTCATTTGATGCATGCTTGAATAGTTTAAATCTGGTTTTGGAAAGATGCATTGAAACTGACCTTGTTTTGAATTATGAAAAATGCCATTTTATGGTTGAACATGGGATTATTTTGGGGCATATTATTTCTGAAAAGGGTATTTCAGTAGATCCTGCTAAGATTGATGTGATTTCTACTCTGCCTTACCCATCTTGCATTCGCGAGATTCACTCTTTTTCTTGGTCATGCAGGTTTTTACAGGCGCTTCATCAAGGATTTCAGCAAGATAGCTCTTCCTCTATCAAACTTGTTGAAGAATGATGCCATTTTCAACTTTGATGACAACTGCAAAAAGGCACTTGATTTCTTGAAGAAGGCATTGACCTCTACTCCCATCATCCAGCCTCCTGACTGGACCCTCCCTTTTGAGATTATGCGTGATGCCTCTAACTGTGCAGTGGGGGCGGTCCTTGCACAAAAGGTGAGCAAGGCTGCACATGTCATTTATTATGCTTCTAGAACTTTAGATGATGCACAGGCTAATAACACCACTACTGAAAATGAACTTCTAGCTATTGTTTTTACTCTTGATAAATTCAGATCATATTTGCTAGGTTCCAAGGTTATTGTTTTCACTGACCATGCAGCTCTAAAGTACTTGTTGAAGAAACCAGAAGCAAAACCGAGATTGATTCGGTGGATGTTGTTGCTCCAAGAGTATAGTGGGGAGATTAAGGATAAAAATGGAGCTCAGAATTTAGTGGCTGATAACTTGAGCAGAATAGAGAGGGATGAGGATCCTTCTCCCATTCAGGATGACTTTCCTGATGAGCAGCTTTTACAGTTACATGGGGTAACTCCTTGGTTAGCTGATATTGTTAATTACCTTGTTGCTGGTGTCTTTCCAACAGGAGCAACTAGGTCACAAATTCACAAACTCAAAAGTGATGCTAGATACTATGTTTGGGATGATCCATATCTTTGGAAATTTGTTAGTGAACAGGTAATTAGGAGATGTGTCCCCGACTATGAGATTGAGTCTATTTTGTATTTTTCTCATGCTTCTCAAGTAGGGGGACATTTTGGCCCACAAAGGACTGCAAGAAAAATCCTGGACTCGGGTTTTTATTGGCCCACTATTTTTAAGGATGCTTATGAGATCTACCGCACTTGTAAAGAGTGTCAGATAGCAGGTACAGCCATCACTCGTAAGAGTGAAATGCCTCAGCAACCTATGCTTTTCTGTGAGGTGTTTGATGTGTGGGGAATTGACTTTATGGGTCCTTTCCCTGCATCTTTTGGTTTTCTCTATATCTTACTTGCTGTTGATTATGTTTCAAAGTGGGTGGAAGCTATCCCCACTAGGACTAATGATTCCAGAGTTGTTGCAAATTTTGTCAGGTCCAATATTTTTTGCAGGTTCGGAATACCTCGTGCTATCATAAGTAACCAAGGCACTCATTTCTGCAACCGCACCATGGAAGCTTTACTCCGAAAGTATGGGGTTGTGCACAGAGTCTCTACTGCATATCACCCCCAAATTAATGGGCAGGCTGAGATCTCAAACAGGGAAATCAAACAGATCTTAGAGAAAGTGGTGTAGCCAAATAGGAAGGACTGGAGTCGCCGTCTAGAAGACACACTTTGGGTTCAAAGAACAGCTTTTAAGACACCAATAGGGATGTCTCCCTATAGGCTTGTGTTCAGTAAAGCGTGTCATCTTCCTGTAGAAATTGAGCACCGTGCTTATTGGGAGGTCAAAAGCTGCAACTTGGAAATGCAAAAGGCAGGAATTGAAAGGAAACTCCAATTGCAGTAACTTGAAGAGCTTATGTTGGAAGCCTATGAAAGCTCTCGAATTTATAAAGAGAAAACTAAGCACTTCCATGATAGGATGATTTCTAGGAAGGAATTCTCTGTGGGCCAACAGGTTTTACTGTTCAACTCCCGCCTAAAAGTGATGGCTGGGAAACTTCGATCCAAGTGGATTGACCCATTTATTGTTACTGATGTTTTCCCTCATGGTGCAGTAGAAATAAAAAGTGCAGGTAGCAACAAGGCCTTTAAGGTCAATGGGCAGCGCTTGAAGCTATTCCTTGAGAGCTCGGTTCCTGAGGATGCAACCATAGAGGAGCTTTCCTTGGAAGCTCCCACCTACACTACAACTTGATCAGGGAGCACCTTCTCCTTTCCCTCACTCTTATTTTATATTTCTGTTCTTTCATTGAGGACAATGTGTGTCTTAAGTGTGGGGAGGGAACCAATTGTTTTGTTTTGTTTTCTTTTAGCTCTTGAATAATTTGAGAAGATCAAGAGTATGTGTGTGAGTATTGTGTCGGTAAGCTTGATGGATTTTAATTAATTTAGCATAGATTGATTGCATGGTACTTGTTGACTATTGATGTTTTCCCCTTAGGTTTTGAATGCTGAAAATTGATCCCCATGTGAAAAATTGAAAACTGAACTTTGAGAAATTTTGTTGTGATTGCATGATTTATGATAATTTTGGGGTGAAGGGGGTGCACACTCTAGGAATTGTATCTCGGTCAAACAATTTGCAAAAAAATGTCCAGGTGAGGAATTTGAGCCTCCAACATTGTTTTTAATTGTGTGAATCACTTTTGAGTTGCACTTTCCCGAATTTGCTTGAATCTCTTCATGGTTTGCATGTCTATGTGGTTGCATCAGATGATTTAGGCAATTTTCTTTGAAATAACTACTTGGCCTAAATTGAACCATCCCTAATGCATGTTCCCTAGTTAGCCCATTGAGCCTAATAAGCCTATTGTTTCTTGATGACACTATGTTATAAGCCAAAATCTGGAAAATCCATGTTAACCCAATCTTAGGATTAGGAGAGCATGGAAGCTTAGCAAAAGAAGGGTTGTAAGAAAGTAAGTTTGGGGTGGCTACAAGGTTTGATATGTCATTCTGGATTGAGAAAGAAAAAAAAAATAAAGGTTGAGGCCAAAGGCAAAAGGAGAAAAATTGGAAAAGAGAAAAATTTTGCCAAAAGAAAGGGGCAAAACCAAAAGGGTATTATAAGGAGAAGGGCTGTAGTCACCCAAAGCATCAAAGAGAAAAATGAAGAGAAGGAATAAGAGTAGAAGTCAAGGTAAAAAGTTTCATGCTCTCTTAATTCCTAGGGATGTAAAGCCTAGTGCCTTTGAATATCCCACCTTTAACCAGGCCACATTACAACCTTTAAAAGCCCTTTTGATGTTGCATGCATGTTTTCGTGGGAACTTTGTTTAAGATGAAAATCAAATTCATGGGAAGTTCTCTTGAAAGATGAAATTGAGTGAAAAGTTGATAGCCTAGACAAATTGAGCGATTGAGTGAGATATTACATGCCCTTGTGAGGAAGGCAGTTGTTTGAAATTGGTGATCTCCCTTTTGTATGTAGCTCGGATCCTCAACTCAGACTACTGATTGCATCAATGATGAAATTCTCAATTGTTTAAAGTAAATGAATGTGGGGATTACATTGTTGGAAGGGGGAAAACATTGAAGAAGAATTGTTTTGTTAAAATTGCATGAAATTTGTGCGAAATTGATTGAATCCTTTAAGCTTGCCAAGTTTGAGTCTTTTTGAGTTTCAGTTTACTTGGGGACAAGCAAAAGTTCAAGTTTGGGGTATTTTGATAAGTCGCTGGCTCATCTAGTTTTATGACTAAAATGATCGTAGTTTTGTGATGTTTATATCTCGTTTTCGGCCAAATTAGACCTAATTGTCCTCAAGCAACACTTCGAGTCTCTTAAGTAGTTTTTAGGAAGTTTTAGTTAATTTGGGTTCAAATAAAGCATTTACTGCTATTTCATGTTTTCAGGTTAATAAGAGGAGCAAAAAGGGAAGGGCACTCAAAACAGAAGCCATCATGGCCTAGCCGTGACACTGGTCATGATCGTGATGAGCTGCCCCTGAAAGTCAGAAAGCATCACGGCCTAGCCATGATTCCCATCACGGGCGTGATATGAAGACCCTGAAGAACATAATTGATCACGGCCTAGCCGTGATGGAGGTCACGACCGTGACAGATCAACATCCATGGACAGAAAGGATCACGGCCTGGCCGTGATAGGCATCACAACCGTGACAGACAAAAATTTGAATGCGCGCCCTTGGTAGAACCGGTCACGGCCTGGCCGTGATGGCCATCACGACCGTGACGCGTTCCTGATCTATAAAAGAGGCTTCAGGGCAGACAGAAAGACAACCAATTTTCACTGTTTACATATTATTTTCTTAGATTTTTGTCATGTTTGTGATGGAGAACTAATCCCCAGGTATTAATCTGCTATAATCGGTTTCCGCCGAGACTTGAGGTTTTGTAATTCCCGAATCAATTTACTTCTCTCTTTCAATACTATGCTATATTCCTTGTTTGCTTAATTCAAGTTGTATGGAACAAGTTATGATTTATTTCGATGATTCTATGTTCCTATACCTAATCGCGTTTGCTTAATTCGCGTGTGTTCAATCATGTTTGCTTAATTCACGAGAGCGTCAATCCGTTTGTTTAATTCGGAATTGGGAACATAAATCACGTAGCGTCGATTTCGCTTGTTAATTGCTGCTACAATCGAAAAGGGATTAGAATCCGCTTAGGGCGTGGAATTTATATGAATCAATGATAGTGGGAAACCGAAACAGCGGATTAATCGTTTCACAGAACATCCTAAGTTAGCTTAACTAAGAAAATTCATCCGAACCTTGTGAAGATATCTAATTTTCACATACTAAAAACAGGATGTTACTATGTAATCAAGAGATAGAAAATCGAAAGATAAAGTGATAGAGGAGGAGAAAGAATTTGATTATTCTTATTGCCACGACGGTTTGATGAGTACTGAATTAAGATGATGGTTGGGTAAAGCTTTCATATCGGGCAGCGCGGCCTGGTCGGACCAGATTGTATAAACGGGGCAGGCCAACCCGAATACGGTCCAGGTTATGATTTTCTTGGCCCAACCAAGCAATTTGTCGGGCTAGCAGGCCAAATTAGCCTAATTATAAATTATAAATAAATAAATAAAAGTAAACATGTTTGATATACAAAATAGAAAGTTTCAAATATAACAAGAGGAACCTATGAAAAATTTAAATTCCTGATCTGAAACCTCCCTCCCCAATCTTTTTTGATGCACTAAAGTTTAAAATCTGTTTTCAAAATTCCAATATGCTTCAGAGAATCGAGTTTATAAACCTCTGGCAAATTCCAATATACTTTAGTATAAAACCCGGACTAAATTCTAACATGTTTCACGATATTTAATCAACAATAGTACTATATGTCTATAAGAAGATTCCAAGTGGGTCTTTGCTTCATTTGTTGGCAACAAGTTCATGACCTTAAATTGCTTTCTTTAGCTCTTGGTCATGTTTCTTTCATCATTGAACCAAAGAAAAAAAAATTTAAACTTGCAAGAAGAAGAACAGTGCGAGAGACAAGATTGTACAGAAGCGGTGGCGCGCCGAAGCATTGATGACAAGAAACGATGTAGTTGTTAGGGCCGTCGTCCTTCGGAGTAGCAGAGGGATGATGTGTCGCATCGCGTGTTGTGCAGAAGTGGACAAATGGTTTGGTCTAAGTAAATTTTAGTAAGATTAAAGTATGAGAAAGATTGAAATTTGAAAGAAGTTAAGTAGGAGAAGTCGGAAGAAGTGGACAAACGGTTTGGAATTTGGAGAGTTGGATTACTAATTTGAGTTTTCTTGGACAAGTGGACTTTAACTTTTTTTTTTTTTTGATTTGTAAACTTCATGGATTGTAGGCCTGTTTGTAGTAGTAGCTAAAATAACAACTTTTTTAATGAGACGTCACGGTCATCCCAGCCTGAACGTGACACGTCCGTCGGGCTAATCGAACCAAGACAACACAGGCTCGATTTTTTTTGGTCAACCATTTGGGGAGCCCAACTCAACCTTAATTATGGGCTATTTGGGTTGGCCAATTGAGCTGGGCCAAAATTATTGGCTTTAAGGCTGGGTATTCAATTGGAGGAAGTGAAGAGCTGAGTAAGCTTTTGATGGCTTGGGGTTAGACACCTATTGGATGAGGTGTTAAGTGTGACACGCGGGGCTGACGAGGGCGGGGAGTGGTCGCCGGTGCAAAAAGGCACGGACAAGGAGCGGCTCCTGGTAGGCTTCTAGGCGGAGGGACACATGAATGAATCGATTACACACCTGAATGAGAGGGATCCTGAGACTGTGTAGGTATGGTACTATACAGTTGAGGATGGCTTATATGAATTGAGTGGTACTACCTATACCAACAAGATGCATATTCTTTTCGGTAGTTCATCACTTAAGAACTCCAAAGTTAAGCATGCTTGACTTGGAGAAATTTTGAGATGGATGACCTCATGAGAAGTTTTCCTAGGAAGCGTGCGAGTGAGGACAAAGCACGCTGAAAAGATCTGTGTTGGTTTATGGGGACAGTCGTCAATACATAGAGCAGCCAGGGATGTTATATTAAGTATTTTGGAGAAGAGCAATAACATGTGTTCTAATCTAGCTACACTTCATTCTATTTTGGTCATTTCTAAAATCTCACTATTATTTTATGAGTTTGATTTTGGTACATTGTTAGTATAAAAAGATTTTACACTCTCAACAAATCACAAATTATCTTATGTGTTACTTGTAATGTAATTATGACAAGAGTCAAACCTCTTTAATAATGTCACAATTTATGATTGATTGTCAATGTAAACATTTTTTACACGGATAGTGGATGCCAATTAAATCTTTATTTTCTTTTTGTAATTAAATATATTGTTAGTGTGAAAGAGTTTTCACCCTAAATATATTTAAAATACTTTAGGGCTTGCTTTTGAGTTTTGGAGGGGAAGGCTTTGGAAGGAAGAAGGGGGAAAGAGATGGGGGAAGGGAGGATACTCCCCCACCTTGCTTGGAGTTTATTTTTTAATAAAATAATTAAAATCCTGCAGAATCCTGCAATTTGGGGAACTAAAAATATGAACAAGAGGAGGATTTTGGAGGGCTATCGTCCATTCCCCCCTTTCCCCCTTCCTTTTCTCAAAGTCCTCCCCTCCCTTCCCCTCCCAAACTCAAAAACAAGTCCTTAATGTTATCTTTTAATTATTCAAAAAATCTTATTATTTTATTTTGATATTAAATATGGATTAAAAATTATTTTGATATTATAGTGTTACGTCATTGAAGTCGATTAGTATGATATATATGTTTTGTGTGTGTGTGTGTTCGTGCGTGCAAATCTTGGATATTTTGAATGCTATTTTTGGAATGCTGAATGTTTTTTTTTATATGTTGAATGTTAACTTTTGAATGTTGTATGCAGGAGAATGTAAAAAAGCACGAAAGTATTTTTTTTTTTAAATGGAGAATAAATAGTGCTCGCTACCATAAGTGCAACTATGATAACACTTTCTTATACAAGTGCTATCTTTGTGGCCAACCGAGATAGTGCCTCTTAAGGTATGCACTATCTTTAGTCAGACGCTACGAAATCGCTTCTACTTAAACGCACTATCTCAATTATAACTACAATAACCTTTCCTTGGGGATGCGCCATTGTAGGTGCATTTACTAGCACTTCGAAAGTGCTCTCATTTTTTATATCTTTTAATAGTGCTAAGATAGATAGTGTTCGAAAGCGCTATAAAATGTCAAAAATAAGCACAATTAAAGTTTGAATCTAATGTAACTTTGTTTTTTTATCAGGATGATTGAAATTTGATTGTGTTTATCACTATGTTATGTTTTCTAATGTTTGGGTTTTTTGTATTGATTTATGCTTTCTTTATTCCTTGATAAGAATTTTTGTTGGAAAATAAAGAAATGTGAAGTGGGTTTATTTAATTATTTTATTGTAAATTAAGGTGTCATTTCTGTACCATTAATGAATATTTATATACTCTTTACGTCTGTTTTAAACTTTTATGCATTCTTTTTTTGCAAAGAAACAAAAGGTGAGAATGCTACAGTAAATTTTGGCAATTTAAAACAGGAGTGGGGCCCACGTGAAGATTTAGATTACAACAAATGTAGAATTTCAATTGGAAGAGAGAAAGCAATCTAGAAGAAAAAGTGAAAGAATTCAATCAAAAGAAAGGTGGGTCCAACGACGAAAGAATGATTCTAATTGAAACTGAAATGGAAGAAAGGAAGAAATTTGGGTTCAAGTTGAAAGTGAGAATGGGAAACGTGATTTAAGGACGCCCACGTCGAAGTGAAAAGAAAAGAAGAAAAGTCATGTGATGCTGGAGGAGATGAAACAAGTGAGCGCTATATGAGATATAGTTTAGGAAGGACAGTTGAATTCTTCGTCAGCTTTTTATATAATATTTTTTATTCATAAATACTATTAAATAATTATCCAATGGGTTTCAGTAATTTGGGTCGGTATCCTAAGCTTCTTGTAGGACAAAATATCGATTTGAATCTCATTAAACACATTCTTTAAGAAAGAAACACATCCTTGAAGAGAGACGAAGAATCTTGATTAACTCTGACTACCCAAGAGGAAATTCAAAGGATCTAAACTTTTGAGAATATCACATTAATCTAGTGAAGAGCCCAAGACCCTAATTATCATACATCCTAACAAAAAATTTTCATTAAATAATCATTGTGAATCTTTTATGACAGTGTTACAGTTATGATATTATTAATTATTTATCCATTTTTTCATTAGATTAAAGTTAAAGACTAATAATTCTAGTCAAAAGGTAGGTTTGATAATAATTTGTCAGTCAAAATTATACATGAATATTAATTATTGATTTTTGTTTGACAAAGAATATTAATTATTGATTAGAAATTGGCAACGGTAAATACTCCATTCAATATTAAGGATTGTTTACATAGTTTATAAAAAAAATTATTTAGACTCATAATAATGATTTATAAAAATATAACCCTATGAAAATAACTTACTTTTATATAATTTTTTAAAATTATTTCGATAAACTTATTAAAACCGTTTTAAAATAGACCAACAACTAAATAATAGTTTTTTTAAATGTAAATTATAAAATGGGGTGCCTAGGAGATGATGTGGCATGGTGCCAACCAAGAACTTCATATAGATGAATATAGATATCGTTCTAGAGTTATATTTATACTTTTATTTGAAATAATTTTCTTATGCTTATTATTTTGGAATGATAAGTTTAACAAATATATTTTAATAAAATTTCTTAGATTTATATAAAAAGGTTTAAAATTAATTTCAATTATAATATATATATATATATATATATATATATATATATATATATATATATATATATATATATATATATATACATACTAGTTCTATTACTTATATGATGATGATGATGATGATATTCTTTTTGCAATACTAAATGCATTTAATGATATTAATATCCTATTAATGTCAAATGAATTATAATGTATTATGTATACATGTCATATTAATGAATTTATTTATATTTTAATGTATCAAAGATAGAAATTCTTTATATTTTGAGAAATAAAGAGGAATATCACAAAATATCTTCTTCTCGATTTTATTAATTTTTCTCAAATTTATTCAATTGATACGTCTTGTGAAACCATGAGTATTTTGTCGCCAGAAAGAAGGTTTTCAATATCGACGGGTGCGTCCATCGTAAGTGTGTTTCTGATATGAGCCAAGGGGGGGCAAGTCAACTTGTCATCAAGAATGATATGAGCCCAATAAGGAGCATGGACCAAGAATCAAATCAAGGACTTGGTGGGCCCACGACAAGAGTTAGATACAAGAAAGCCCAACAAGCTTTTAATTACATGGTGACTATTTTGATAGAAGCAAGCCCAAGAATGAGGCCAAGTGGAATGGAGCCCAAATTGATAACTTATCTCATTCAACTAGAAGACCCATGAACATGCCTAAGTAGTTATGAGCAGATTTTACTTGTTTTATTTTAATTCAATAAGTGTAATGGGTTATGTGTGTGTGTCCAAATTGGCTAAGTGTTGCAAATGGGTCAAGCCCACTTAAGTCCATGTTGTACACGAATTTGGGAGCTTAGTAGGAGGAATCTTTGGTTTGCATGCCAATAGTAACTCCTATAAGTTATTAGTTTGTTTATTGTTTTGTTAATTATGTGTGTTAAGAATATAAATAATTCTGTTAGAGTTTGTTATAAGTTGTTAATAGTTTGTTAGGGGGTTAATTGTGTTAGTTAGCTAGCTCTATAAATAGAGCCTCATGTATCTCATTTCATTATCTTTTATCAATCAATATGTTACCATATGAGTATACATATGCTCTCTATCTCTCACATGAGTATGATCTCTATCCCTCACATCCATGGATTCTTCACATGGTATCAGAGCGATACCCTGCGGAGGCTTCCACTAATGATTCGGATAGTGAGGAAGAGGAGGCTTTAGATTCTGTTGAAGATTGTGCTTCAAACTGTGATGAAGAATTCATCAGCAACACAGATGAGGAGGCCATAGCAGTTCCATCACTGCAACAACCATCAACTGAATCTGCAGTAATGGAGGACAGCCATAGCAATCTCAATTTCGGCAGTTTCGGAGACTCGGATCTTGATGCAATGTCTGTGACTCCGATGACTTCGATCAAGCTGATCAAGCCAACAATTCATGGATCCACCATCAAAATTGGGGAAATCACTTGCATCCTCATCAATTCACATTCCAGCACCTCCAAACAGAAGGCTAATGGAGATTCCTCTATCAATGATGTCACACAACCTTTCTTGGATCCAGAACTAGAGTTTGAAGAAGCAACAATCGAATTGCAGGAGCTCATCGCCGCCGAAGCCAAGATTGTCGTCGCTGAAACCGACGAAAAATCGAAGGAGCTCGTCGACAAAGAGAGGCATCAAGAAGAACATCATCAAGATCCTTCTTC
The DNA here is from genome assembly GCA_030762895.1 of Sophora flavescens. Taxonomy (NCBI): domain Eukaryota; kingdom Viridiplantae; phylum Streptophyta; class Magnoliopsida; order Fabales; family Fabaceae; genus Sophora; species Sophora flavescens. The sequence goes on along the minus strand of CM061065.1, from coordinate 81,849,499 downwards.
TCATATGCTTCAACAGTTCGATCTCCCTTCCTTCGATTCAGATCGCATCATCTCCACCTCCATCAATTCCTTTTGCGATTTTGGATCTGAAAGTTCTTGTTTCGCTCTGAATGTGGCTCCGATAAACCACGGTTCTATCACCATAGATCGGCCCACACCAGCACCACCCTGGTTCTCCACCAGCGAGCAGAGAAGTGGTTTTGATGTTCTTGACGAGGCACTGAAACGACAGGTCGTGACCGCCGTGTTCGCCGTCGGAAGTTGCGTTTGGCTCTCCGATCTCACCGGCGTCCACACCGTTGTCTTCGATCCCGGCGGAACTCTCGAGGCCGCCTCTGGTGGTTGCAAGATCGAGATCGATCTTGATGCGATTTGTATCACGACCTTCGATCCCGGGGGAACTCTCAACGCTGTCTCCATCTCCGCAACACCGCCACACCACTCAGTGTTCGCGGTCGATCCCGGTGGAGCAGCTTCTGCGATTTCATCACCGCCTCTACAACGCTCTGTTTTCGTCTTCGATCCCGGCGGATACCGCCGCCGTTCGCTGTTGATCGCCGCCATCATTCCCCTTGCGTTGATCGCAGCCGTCATTCCCTTTGCCTTGAGTTTTGTTAGGGTTCAACTTGGGAAGGGATTCGATGAATGGCATTACTGAATCAAGAAGCTTCAGTGTCTTCATCTCTTGGGCCTGGCCCCATTTTCATTGCATCTTTGTTTGATATTGTATGATTCTTTCTTGGGCTTATCATTCTTTCTTGGGCTTGTATTTTTTGTTCTGTTGGTTTCAAGTTTTTTTTACATATAGTTTTAGTGTTGTTTTAGTGTTATTTTTTTAGATGCTTGTAATTCAAGCTGATTGGTGATGGACCTATCAGCTTGAGGGGGGCTGTTAAGAATATAAATAATTCTGTTAGAGTTTGTTATAAGTTGTTAATAGTTTGTTAGGGGGTTAATTGTGTTAGTTAGCTAGCTCTATAAATAGAGCCTCATGTATCTCATTTCATTATCTTTTATCAATCAATATGTTACCACATGAGTATACATATGCTCTCTATCTCTCACATGAGTATGATCTCTATCCCTCACATCCATGGATTCTTCACAATGTGGGAGTTACACTTTTTAATATGAGAAGTAAAGTGTGTCAGCCACATAATGATGGTTATGAGAGAATAATAAACTCACCATTAGAGGCTGAGATAAGGAGGGAATTAGCGAGTCATTTAGTGACATGATTAGGCTAATTATTGTGGGGGTTATGATCTCTTTTGGAAGCCAAAAAGTTGGCAGCCTAATACTCTATTTGTACACTCCATTTTCATGTTGAATAGTAACTTTGATGTTGAATTTGGATTGAATCCATTTGGGAGGGAATTGTCTCTCTTTGGTTCTTGGTTGAGCCATCTTGTTCTTATCAAGAATCCACGATTCTTGTGGCGAACCTCACTTGGATTATCAAAACTCTTGTTTTGTGGCGCCATCATCATCTTCTTACTCATCCATTTTATTTCTTTCTTCACTTTAATCTTGGTTACAAAGTGTTACACGAATTTGTGTCTAAAAATTCAACCAAAAAGATCATCAAAGGCAACCTCACCATTTGGTTGTCATCAGTTTCTGTATTACTTACGTAAAAAGTTGTCGGTGACTTTCATAGCTGTCAGAAACTTTACTTAATCCTCTACTGCGCTCCCTTCTTCCCTCACTTTACCTTTCTCTCTTCTTCTCATGTCTCTATTCTCTTCCCCGACTCTCTGTGATCCACCATAGAACACCACCGCCATGACCTTCAGGGCCACATTGAACAACCATATAAGTGCCCCCCCACCACTCTAGTCACCCTCCCACTCTCTCCCGCTCAAGCTATCCTTTCTCCTCCATGGACACCACCGATGCCGCCGTGCTCGACTGCCTCCGCGAAGTCCACACCACCACCTGCCTCCTTCTTCCTCATTCTCTTCTTCTCTCTTTTCTCCGCCTTCTCTCCTTCCACCACCTCTCGTGAACCCTAACCTGCCATCACCACCGTTGCCCCTTTCATCTTCGACCACCACCACTACACAGGAGCCATCACCCAGGCATGTTAAAAATTTTCCCCCACTATTTGTTGCTAAGTTATGTAAAAAATGTGACCCTCTTTTGCTTTGGTTTTCGTAATCTGTTACCACCACCGGTACTCTAGCCACCACCACTGGAGCCGCCACTAGCAAGAGGAATCGCTGCAACCAGGTTTTTTTGTTATTGATTGAGGGATTTTGTATGAATTTTATGAATGTGATGCTACTTATTTATTTTTAATTTGTGCTTTGTTTGTTCAGAGTTTGTGTTGCTGCACAAAGAATTAATTGTATGACTCTTGTTGTAGGCTTCATAACAATCAGAGATATGTAATCTTAACTAGCTATATGGAAGTTCTAAACACTTGCCAACAAGTACTTTGTTGATTTTTCTATCCAATATACATGAAACTTCCTTCAATGTTTAACCTTTCAGAGTGTGAGAATTTTTGAAAGAGCATTATTTAAAGATGGCTGCATAAGAAAAGTGGAAATGTTATTGAAAAATGAAAACTTTTGCCGATAGAGACATAGATTGTGTTTTAATGCTTACAATTCTTTTCACGCAATTTGTTCAGTTGTTTTTTTCGTTTCAAACCCATTTTAAAGATATACCTCCTTTGTTGATATATTGGTTTTCATGTTAAAGTGTCGTCAAAGAACCAAGAATTTGGTTGCTTCATGCAAAAAATTGAAAAAAGGAAAGCTTTGTCCATTGAAGTTTTGCTTCAGGTGCCTCAGGAACATGTTATATTCAGTGACATGTTAAATCATTTTTTAAAATTTATTTGTTTATATTTCTTCAAAACTATATTCTATCATATTAAAAGTACTTAGGTAGGTTATTGTATGTATGCAATTTTACTTGCTAAGTAATTGGTCCTGTGGAATTAGGTATGAAGTGAATGCAGAACAAGTGGAGCAACAAAATGATTGGACCTGTCCCAAGTGTCGAGGCATTTGCAACTGCAGTTGTTGTAGGTAATATTTATGTTTGTGTTTGAGTTGTGGTGGCATTCATATGCACCATTTATGTATTAGTGATTTTGAAAGATATGTGTGATCTTGTAGGAAAAAAAAGGTCTCCATCCTACGGGAAAAGGTTTTTCATCAACCTCAGAAAACCCTGAAGTGATGGGTCCTGAAATACCTGATGCAACGGGTGCTGAAATTTTGGGTACGGATGATGAAGCTATTATTGAAAAGGTATGCTAAATTTCTCCTCATCCACTTTCCTTACTATACTATCATGTTATTGGTATATGAGATTACTTTAAAATGATAGTTAGCTAAACTCTTCTTCATGTATCTAATTCATAATCATGAAAGCAGAAAATGATTGAATTTGATTCAAGTTCTGAGAATGGTGTGCCTAGTAATGCCATTTCACCCGAGAAGCCAGTTGCTTCAAAGAAGGTCTAATGATTAATTATTTATCTACTTTATTACTAGATAAATCTTATGCTTCAATGCATGGGTTTATGATATTTGTATGAAGTTCTTGCAGGAGCTGGATGTTACTCAACAAGAAAATATTTTAGTTGAAAAAGACAAAAACATTCCTTTGCCTCTTGGAACTCCACTAAAAAATATATTCAACATTGACCTTGCACCAAAAGATATTGGCAAGGCACTACAGTTCCTCGAGTTCTGCAAAGTGTTTGGAGAGGTATGTCGTTGTATGCTGATACTATTGGTTATAAATTATAACAATTGGCTATATGTGGTATTGATTTCAACTTTAATTTTTATAAAACATCATTCATTAGTTACTATTTAATGATGCTTCTATTAGTTGACCAATTGAATACAAAATATAGACAATTGAATGGGGCAACATAATGTCAACACATTTAATTGAACATTTGATTATATTGGTATTTGACACATTTAATTGACTTTTAATTGACAAGTGAATGTCATTCCCTTCAATTACACTACATTTCCAATACAACGATATTCTTAGAGAAATAATTCTTGTTTTACATTGAATTGTGTGGCACCTATTTATAATTGCTTAATTAACTATTTTCACATATTTCCTTTTGGATCACTAGGTCCTTGATGTGAAGGAAGGAGAGGCCGAGGCTATGTTAGAAGAATTAGTATGCAAGGAAAAATTGGGTCGAGGTGAAAGCATGTTTGCATCTCGATTTCAAATTAGATTACTTACATGATACTACAAGATTCAGGAAATGGGTACAGATAACAGTAATTTGAAAACATTATTGCTTTAAATTCTTGGAATTCATATTTCATCTGGATCACTTTGGTGCAGGTCTCCATCTTTGAGTATCACCGAAGAAAAGAATTCATGGTTTAAAGCACTGGTGAACTTAATCAGTGGATTTGATCTTGTAGTAAAAGAATTGCAGTTGGGTTGTCTTAAAGAAGGAATTGATTAATACTATGATTTGTGTTTCTCTCAAAGGCTTAGCTTGTTGATGTTAATCCAGTTGCCTTCATTTTGTTTAACTTGTAATTATGTTCAGGAAACTGAGGAGTTTTATCGATGAACAAAATTTAAAATTTGTTGAAAATGGAAAACAAGCTAAAGCAAAGTTTGCCGAAGCTATTGAAAAGGTAACATGAAAACAAGTTGTGCTTCCTATGTATCCGGATTAGTGCTTCTATAATGACCTTTGTAATATTGTTTGCATGTTATTAACAGGAACAAAGTCTTAAGCAAAAGTTTCAGAGCATGATGCCCTTCTTTCAGAGATAAGAAGTGAAGTAGCTAAAGTACATGATGAGACGCTTGAGGCAATGAGCATGGTTCCTAAAAGTATGCTATGATAGATGTTATTCATTGATTTATATACCAAGTTCAATCTTATAGATCTAATTGCAAAATCTGAGAAATTTGCTTGTTTATCTTATAAAAAGCATTCTCCTTAAGGTTTATTGGCAAATATTATTATCTGTGAATAGGTATTTTTCAACTTATATAATTTGTTATAAGAACATGTAAGACAATTACAAGAATATAATTTTAATAAATGTTATTATCACTGCTCACGAGAAATAGTCTTTCTTAACTCCTGGGCCTTAATTTGGTAAAGAAATGCAATTATATGAGGCCAAAAAAGAAATATGTAAGGTTACTTTGTATAATATAGAGATCATAGTTAATTGAAGAGTGTTTATGAGTTTTTCCTATATTTATTGACATTTCAAATTTAATTTTAAAGGGAACCAAAGATCGGATGCTCTAAGAGCCGAGCCTGTGTTTTCAGATGGTTGTGGTCAGAGACTTTGGAGATTAAAATGCTAGCTATACTACTGAATATGCTTTTTTGATGCAAGGTAATTCTCAAAATACATTCGTACAATTAATTTTTGTGAATGAAAATTATTATAATTTTATTTTTGAATATTTTCTAAAAGAAAGCAATGTGCAGATAGCAAAATAGAAGAGGGCCAGGAGGCAGTTGATGAAAGATGGTTTGTTTATGGTGCTGACAAAAAGGAAGAGATGGAGAAGTACATTGCCTCGAGGTGAGATCTTTTATTAATATTGAAGTGGATTGTTAAATAAATCTCATTACATTTGGTTTGTACCCATTCTCAATATTCCCATTATTCCCACCTACCTACCACTCCCACCATTACCCCACCCCACCCCACCCCATCGATATGGTTTACATCCTCCCTTGGTTTAATGACTCACTATCTCGTTTCCTCACTATCAAGTTATCACAACCTTTTTCATCCTCCATGCACCAATCTCCGACCTACGCTACAAAATTTTGTTAGTTGCACTACATTTTTGATTCATCTACATATGATCTAAAAGTTGATGGTTAACTCACAACAAGAGTAACAAAATTATTATTTTTTTAAAAAAAAAATTGGTTGTAGGTCTAAAAGACCAAATATTCAGAACGATTCTCGCACATTCAAGACTAACGGCTGTGAAGCAAATATGTACATTGTATCTTGAATCAGGTTAGTATTGCCATCTTATATATGGAATTTTTTATAATAGTTTGACAATTTCAATAATTGTTTTAAATTCAAATTTAGGAGTGTGTTGCAGATGATTGATAGGGATTGAGGTGCCAACCTAGCTGAGGTGTCCTTTCTTATTGTGATGCTTTTGCTTGCTTCATCTTTTGCTTAAAAAGAAGTATCTAGCTGGGCCAAGAGTTCTGAGTTGTATTGTTAATTGAGTTTTTATGATCCACTGTTATAATAAAACTGTAATTTTACATTATTATTCATCAAATGTTGCCACATTGTTGAAAGAGTAAATAAAATTCTAGGCACATGATTTGCTTTGAACTAGCATGGAATGAAACATAGAAATATTTCTATTTTCTCTTCATTTTTTTTTTAAATGTAGTTACTGGGGTGAAAGAGTTTGCATTAATCTAAGAGTGATGTTTTCTTCATGCACGAAATCAAGGGACTGTATTTGGGTTAGCAGATTTGGCATAAATGGGTATTGTTTTAATTAATTGGTTATTTGTAATATCTATGATAGCGATAGAGCAAAGCTAATATTACTAGAAACTAATACCAGTTATTTGTTTCTTATTTCAGCATAACGAGAAGTTAAGAAGTGAATCGAGGGATAAGGCTAGCTTATGCGTACCATTGTAGCTATATTTAATGTTTGGCTTCTAAATGATCTTTGGGGAAATTTTGTTTTGGCCTGGTACAATATCAATTGATAGCTAATTAAGGCTGTTGTGAGCCACGTTTGTGTTGTGATAGAAATAACAACCACATTTGATAGGTTTATGATGAAGTACATGATAAATCAGCGGTTGCTCACTACACGTGTTTCTAATGGCCTAAGGACGGAACCAGATCCGTCGGTAACTGGCACCTCGGCAATTGTTACCGACAGATTGGTTACCGACGGATTTGGAAAATCTGTCGGTAATTACCGACGACATTTCTGTTAGTAATTGCCTCGGTAGGCAACCCCATTACCGACGGAAAAAACCGTCAATAAGTCTGTTTGTGATCCGTCGATAAGTAGTAAGTTGGCATGAGGCTTACTGACGGATCTGCTTGTTAGTAATTCGTACGTGCATTACCGAGGGAATAAGCCGTCGATAAGGGAGGACTATTGTTTAAACAAAATTCCAGAATTAATTAAATTAATAGATAACAATATAAATTAAATTAAAATAACTAAAATCATATATAATAAAAATGTAAATTATTAATTAAATAAAATTCAAAATACAAATTATTAATAAAATAAAATTCACTATAAAATAAAACACAAGGTACAAAATCCTACAACTACCAAAATCCTTTAAAAACATACGGTAACAATCCTACTAACAACTATAATAGCCATCAACGTCGTAATGTGAGGAGTTCTAATCATTCGGCATCATATGACCATCCGGCGGCAGCTACCCCTCCTAGTCTGAAGTAGTGGCAGTTTGGTCATTATAGAGCCCCCTAGCAAAATAGTGCATGTCTCAGCTGGGAGCACCTCGAGCACAGCTCTGACCACCTGCTGGAGTGCCTACACCTGTGCCCTCATACGCTCGTTATCTTCCCTCTGCTGATGCACCTCCTGTCTCAACCGCTATACCTCCACGGTGTCCTGCAAGCGGCTAAAAAATGCATCGGGCTACTGCGTCCCCTCGTCGGTAATCACGAGCTAGGCCACTGATCCTGTGAATCCGCCCCTGCTTCTTCTTGCCTGGCATTTCAACTCACACCTAGGTCTGAAGTCTCTCCGCCTTGTGGGGTCAATATGGGAGGGATCCGTAGCACCGATGTCGGAGACAGTCTCAGACGCTGCCTGAGAACACCTGGCAAATAACTCGTCTTGTTATAAATAAACAAAATACATTATATTATACTTACAATAATAAAAAGTAAAAAAAAAAAGTAAAACCTAAAATTATAAATATTGCTTACCACAGTCTGTATGGGCCTCTCATCGACAAAGTCGCCGGTGTCCCTCTGTATATAGGTCTGTCGAAAGATCTAAGGCAGCTGAACCGACCGACCAAGCGCTGCTACCTACAAGTGACACACGAATGATAAACAATTATTTATAAAATATTTTTAATGCGCTAGTTAAATTATGAAATTTAATTAAGTACATACCATATTAAGGGCATGTTGAGTATGGTTAATCGAACCATCCATGTGCATGATCCCGCCCCTCTTGGAAGCTCGATTTCTTTTCGCCTGTTCACACTTTAGCTTATAAGTTGTGGGGTTCCAATGCTCACACAAGATGTTGCAAATAAGGGGCTCGATCCAATCCAGACATATGCAGTTGTTCCTGACAACTCAGAGCATGTCATATAGTCTGGAAGAACATATGCCCTCAAAGTTCCTCCTGATCAGAGCATCATGGTCCAGGAGCCAGTGCATGTGTTGCTGTTCAGAGGAAAAAATAATTAATACACAATAATTATATATAGAAGATAGAAGATAAAGCATGGAAAAAATATAAATAGCTAATTAGCCACATTTATATTTAAATGATAACCCCGAATTGTGTAAAAACACGATCTCGGTCGGCCTTTTCCAGCTATCTCCAAGAGACAAAGTAATCGATGATACTGATGCTTAAGGGTCGTAGTAATGGTCGTGGAGGCTGTCTTTGATGGAATCAACCTAACAAATATACAATTTTAAAAATATATCATTATCTGACAACAAATTAATAACAAAAATATAAAATCTTAAAAACAAGAAAAAATATACTTACGATTAATCCCCGAAGTGCTCGATCCTTGGTCGATCGCCCAAATTGTCGAAATCCTCTCGCCAATCCGTAACTTCCTCGCTGGATCGATGATGATGTGTCCTCATTGGCGAGAGGCGCAACCAATGATAGGAATTCATTGTCCAGCTGTGTCATCGGCCCGAGAGTAGGCATAAACATCAACCCCGAGAGTGTGGCGGGCGAAGATGATGGTGGTGGTGGTGGGGGTGAACTAGTAGGCAAGCGGCCAGTAGGTGTGTGAAGAAGGATAGTAGGAGGTGTTAGGGGTGTAGTAGAAGATTGCAAGCACTAGTGGAAAATATACATTAGACGGTAAAGGTTTACGTCAGTTAACCAAAAGATAGACGTTAAAAAGGGGGCGGTGGCAGTTTTGTAAATATCAGACTTCATTAATTCAATTTTAACGTCAGTTGTTTTAATGACTGACGTTAAAAGTGAAGTGACTCACTTTTAACGTCAGTTCAATAAAAAACTGACGTTAACAGTGAACATTTTAAAGTCAGTTCGATAAAGAACTGACATTAAAAGTAAGTCACTTCACTTTTAACGTCAGTCCTTACATCAACAGACGTTAAAGGTTATTTTAATAATTTTTTTATCTAGTATACGATCCCTTCCGCATTGCCCTCCTCAAAGTTTCAGTTTCACATGAATTGCTTTGATGTTTTGTGTTTCTGTTTTGAAAAATAAAATATATGTGCGAAGTATAAGTTGAATCAATAACCCAAACCGGATCTCATTCATGAAGTGTAATACAGACTGATACAGAAGATTGAAAGGGTTTAAAATCCTATAAAAAGTTACATTGAAAGGGTTTAAAATCCTAAACATTAAAGCTACATCCCATCAGAGAGTTTTATGAAATATGCCAAAGGGAAAACTATACTCCGAAGACCTCAGAAAACTGGGGGGCATGAGAGAGCTCAAGAGAGAGGCAAAAACAGGTGCACTAGATCTGTTTCAAGCAAAGGCAGTGGTTCCAGAGACTTCCATGACGGTCACTTGCTGCCAAAGCTGAGGTTTTGGAACTGTGACACCCGAGCACCTGATTTGCCCTCCAGCAGCTGATTCTCCGGAAGGTGATAAGGTGAGCAACTCACATAATGTAGTTTACTCAAACTTATCACCCATGTAATGTAATTTACTCAAACTCAGAAGTTTTTTGACCATTAAGACAAAGACCTTTGAGTCTAGGAATAGAAAGAAAGAGTGATGAAGTTAATCTCCACGGCAGAGCCATATTGTGAAGCAGAAAATTAAAAGGATGGAAGGAAGCTATTTATAGGAGCAGGGGATGAAGTTACTAAGCTATTCTGATTTTCTTGAAAACTTATCTATAAACTTAATGCTCATTAAGAGGATTAAGTTACAAGGTGCATGGGTAAGTAGCACAGTAGTCAAAGGAATGAATGTTTTTGCAGATAACTATACACTTTTAACGTCAGTTGTTTAAAAAAACTGACGTTAAAAGTGTTTTTAAAATAAAAAATATTTATTGTTAACGTCAGTTTTTTATACAACTGACGTTAAAAGTTTTATTTTTACTTCAGTTAAATAAATAGCTGACGTAAATAATCCTATATATTATAAACGTGCAGAATGAACATTGGAAATAATGTAATTAATATACGGGAACTTGACAGTCATAAATTAAGTTGACGTTAAAAATGAGGTGGTGGCAGTTTGTAAATATTAAATCACTATTTGCGTCAGTTCTATAAATAACTGACGTAAATAATTATGAAACTCATTTCATTGGTTGTCATGTCCCTGTTGTCCCTCTTAACGCAGATCACTCCATATAGTACTGCAGTTTATTTCTAAACCTTTTTTTTATACAAGTTTATTTTTAATTTTTATTAATTAGCTTGAATTAGTAAACAAATTCTTGTGCAAATTAAAATAAATAAACACTTAACATAAAACAAGTTATATGTATAATCAAATCATATGACATTGAAGCGATTCATAAGTTAAAATTACATGATTAAAAGATAAAAAATTTCTGCAACATAGCCCTAAAATATAAAAAAGTTTCTGCATCAACATCATTTTCTTCTTAGTCCTGTCATCAGAAACTCCAATGGATGCATCACCTCCCTCACTTGAATTCCATGATGCAAAGTAAATCCTCAGTCACTAGCAGCAAAAGCAAAGTGAAATGGATCTTTGCATCTTTATTCTTCAGTGGAATTCCTTGATGCATCATCTTGAATCCACAATCACCTGCTTCCAAAGCAAAGTGAAAGGGATGACGGGGATGAAATAAAGTGAGAGAATCACATTACGTGATTCACCCAACCTTAATATCCATGTAATGTGATTTACTCAAACTCAGAAGTTGTTTGACCATTAAGACAAAGACCTTTGAGTCTAGGAATAGGAAGAAAGAGTGATGAAGTTAATCTCAACGGCAGAGCCATATTGTCAAGCAGAAAATTAAAAGGATGGAAGGAAGCTATTTATAGTTGCAGTGGATGAAGTTACTAAGCTATTCTGATTTTCTTGAAAACTTATCTATAAACTTAATTCTCATTAAGAGGATTAGGTACAAGGTGAATGGGTAAGTAGAACAGTAGTCAAAGGAATGAATGTTTTTGCAGAAACTAATAAACTTTTAACGTCCGTTGTGTAATACAACTGACGTAAGAAGTTGTGAGTGTTTTTAACGTCAGTTTCTTAATACAACTGACGTTAAATATATGACCTTTAATGTCAGTTTTTACTAACAACTGACGTAATAAGTGTGAGAGTTTTTAACGTCAGTTTCTTAAGACAACTGACGTTAAATATATGATCTTTAATGTCGGTTTTACTAAAACTGACGTAAAATGTTGTTTTATTTTAATTATAACGTTTACCCCCACGCGCCTTCTCCACTTCTCTGTACGTCTCTTTTCTCTTTTCATCACGCTCAACCCTCACTCTCAATCCTCACTCTCGCTCTCACTCTGCCCTAATCGCGAGCTCATCTCCACCGCAACCACCGCGAGGGCTTCTTCGCCACCACCGTGAGGTACACTCTTAACCCCTAACTCTGTCTTTCCCGCTCATTCTTTTCAATAACTTGACATCTCTCTTTCCCCTTCCCGCGCACTAACTCTCCTTGTCCCTCTGCTCTCAGTAACCACATCGAACGTTGGCCACCACTCGAGCTTCCCCCCCACCACCACACGAGCGCCTATTTCTGGTGAGTCTTTAGGGCACATTTTTTTTATTTTTGGTTTTGAGTGCATGCATGTTGCTCTGCTGGTTGAAACTGTAGTCTCGATGTAGTTGAAACTTGAAACCTGTGAGTGTGAGTTGTTTGGAATGTCTCTATTTTCGGTTTTGAGTGTATGTTGAAACTGTAGTCTCAGTAGTTGTAACTTTAAACCGTGAGTTTGAGTTGTTTGGAATGTCTCTATTTTTGGTTTTGAGTGCATGTTGCTCTCTTTGGTTGATCTCATCACGGCCGTGATGCTCATCACGGCTAGGCCGTGATCAGTTCCCGCCTATGAGGGTCGGGTTCGATTGGCACGTTACGGCCGTGATGGACATCACGGCCTGGCCGTGACCAAATGCTTGGCAATCTTCAAAAACTATAGTTTTCAATCTCCCGTATTGTCCTTATATTGGATATATAGATGTTTTGTATATCTACAGGACCTATCTAGTTATTTTTATTTATACTTTTGTATTTATTTTGAGTTATAACCTATGTTAATACATATATATTGTTTCGAACAGGCATACATATGGATCGGTCGGATAGCCCACATGCACGGGAGGACACCGTGGGGGTTTCGCAGACCCGATCACGCCTACGCCCGATTCTAGTGTAAGTTTACATGTTATATACTATCTTTAGTACTTCTTTTTAATGTAAGTTTATAATGTTACAACCCTCTATTTTATCATTTTTTTGTCCATACGAGACATCACGAGCTCATAGGAAACGGGGTAGAGGAGCCACCTCGTTGAAGAAACTAGAGAAGGACAGCAGAGCGGACGAAGCTTGAGGTGTCCTTCGATGCTAATCTAAATGCCCAGGGACCCCGTGCTAAAGAATTTAATAAGTGGGTGTTTCTACAAGCGAAGCAGCACGTAAGCATCAACTACAACCACTGGAATGACGTTCCACAGAACGTTAAGGATCAGATTTGGGAGGCTATCATGGTATTTTACCTTTACATTCGTTTGATTTACATTATTAGATAATTATCCAAGTTATAATCCATCCAGTTATTATATATGTATCTAATGTGTAGGTAGCTTGGACTGTGCCAAATGACGAGGATCATCGTCATAAATGTATGAAAATGGCATCAAAGCGTTGGAATGGGTTCAAGCATGATCTTACCAGGTACTATGTATCTGGGAAGAAGCGGCTTGATAAAATGTTCTCGGATTATCCCTGGATTGATCAGGATACTTGGGATATGTTTTCCAGGAGTCGACAGGATGGAGAATTTCAGGTTGGTTGATTAAGTTAATTTTGTATGCTTATTATAGATCATTTAACTGTATTTAATTATGTGTTTTTGTTTGAATAGGCTAAGGCAAATAAGGGTCGGCAGAATCAGGCAAAGAACGTCCACCGCCACACCATGTCTCAGGGTGGGTACCAGACTCGAATCGAGCAGATGATGGCGGATTGGCTGAGGGCGAAGCAGGAAGAGCACTCTGCTAGGATTGAAAGAGGAGAGGTGCCTGAGGGAACACCATCAAGTCCTCCGTCGGACATCGACCGCGAGGATGTCTGGTTAGCCGGCCGCATGACAAAGACGGGATCTTTTAAAGTTGATGCCACTCCCGAAGTGGCAGATAAGATTGTAAGTAAATAATTAACTTGATTTCAATTGATATTTGTATAGATATTTGCAACACTTTTCACTTGCACATTTTTTCATTTTTTTTCATTGTAGATGGATCTTAAAGCAAAATCCTCCCAGGGCGCATTCGTCCCTTCTGGACGGCAGGGCGACTTGATGACTACTCTAGGCAAGAAAGACCATCCTGGTCGGGTTCTCGGTGTTCCTGGGAACGTGACCATCAAAGAATATTATGGCAAGTCTGCTTCACGAAAGCGGGTGGTCAATGAAGCATCAATTTTGGCTGACATTACTCAGCACCTCATGTCAAACCCAGATATTACAACACATCTGATGCAAGGCTTAATATCCAACCCAGAATTCAAGCAGGCGCTTGCCAGAGAGCTTTCCAACGTCGGTACATCCCAGGACACCGCAGGGCTTGCCAACCCTTCACATGTGAGCACAAAAGATAGTTTTAGTAAGGCACATGTGGAGGACGATGAGTTGGCAGCTAGGGAGCGGGAGTTGGAAGTCCAGTGCCATGAGCATGAGTTGGAAATGAAAAGGCGTGAGCTTGAGTTGGACTCCAAACGACGTGAGCTCGAAATGTTAGCAAAGGTATTTATTCATTATTAATGTCCAAATTAGTCAAATAATTGCTTGTGTTTTTTTTAATTATCAAAAACTTATCTATTTTATTTTTCCTAAACTGAAGGCCAAGTCGACGTCGGTGTCGTTGTCACCTATCACTCGTTTGTTCTCACTTGGTGAGGATTATGCGTTTGAGATTTTTGAATGTCCATTGGAGCACGATGGATGGGTGGCACGCCCAGATCAACGGAGGATATTTACCTTATGTGGTGATGATCTCAGGAACGCCTGCAGAAACAACGTCTGGATGAACAGCAATGTTTTCAGTCTCTGGTGCACGTAAGTTAATTTTAATTTTATAACTTATTTATTTTTGGTATTTTTCCATTTAATAATTTATTTTAATTTCAATATATATATTATGTAATTAACATCCACACCTTTTCATATCTTAGGTATCTCCATCGTCTTCAGCTTGATAAGGGCGTTGCATCAATTTACGGTTTGTTAGATCCGTCAATCCTTCTGCCCGATTTCTTTGCTGGCGATGCATTGAGTAAATACTTAGGGAACTTGTTGGGAGACAATCCGAAAGAAATATATCTGGCTCCCTACTGTATGAAAAACCATTGGCAGTTGTTCGTACTTCACCCGTCTAGGCATAGAGTCATATTCTTCTGCTCTCTCCACCAAGATCCGCCACCGAAGGTGGTGGATGCTGTAAATAAGTAAGTAACTAATCTTAAATTTAATTTAAGATTTAATATCAGTTGTTTTTAGTTTATTACACACATGATATATGAATTTGTTAATTGATCGACATGATTATTTGTTTATGATAGCGCGCTGAAGGCGAGTAGCATAAGTTGCGCCAACGGGAGAAGTAGGACTTCTAAGGCTAAAGCAAATCCTGTATAGAACATCCTCAAGGTTTGGTAGTTTATTTATCAAATAATTAATATTATAATTACTAATTTATATGTATATTCAACTGACGTTGAAATTAATTTTGTTGGTAGTCTCGATTTCAAATTGACGGGTGGTCGTGCGGCTATTATGTGATGCTTCATATGCTGAACATAGTCTCTGCATCTATTACGGATGGATGGAATAAGGTAATATTTAAACAACTTGTTAAATTATATATTATAGTTTTGAAGATGACTTGCATTGATGTTATTGTTATTATTTGAACGTGTCTAGGCATTTATCGACCAATCGCCTATTCAAGAAGATGAGTTAAGAGACTTGAGGATGCGCTTCGCCGAATTCTTCTTCAAGTATGCGGCTGAAAAAGGAATTGACAAGATACCTCCGCAATACTTAGATAAATAGTTTTTATGTTAGACTTTAGAAACTAATTAATAACATGTATATATATATCCTTAGATTAATAGTTTTGTTTTTTAGACATTGGAACTAAAATTTATTTATATATATACATGGGTTTTGGTTTTAAGTCCCCCCATTGTTCCATTTTTCCTTTGCAATTCTGTAATGTGTGTGATATTCTGTTTTACTGGGATATTTACTGAATGCAGGGATAGCTGAGGGGAGTGATATTTAAAACTGAATTTAAAAAAAAAACCTATTAACGTCAGTTGTATCAAACAACTGACGTTAATAGTATTTTATAAAATATAAAGTACACTATTAACGTCAGTTGTTTATTAAAACTGACGTTAAAATTAAACCTTTAACGTCAGTTCTTTATAACCACTGACGTTAGTTTTAACACTATTAACGTCAGTTGTATTAAAGAAATGACGTTAATAGTTTTATATTTAACGTCAGTTGTTTAAAAAACCGACGTTAATTTTTACAAAATTAACGTCGATTTTATTAAGAAACTGACGTTAATAGTTTTATATTTAATTTCAGTTCTCAACTGACGTTAAAATATTAACTATTAACGTCAGCTGTATTTACGTCAATCAGTATTCTGATGTAAAAAATCAATTTTAACTGACGTAAAAAGCACTTATTGCACTAGTGGAGTGATCAGTATGTGTGTGGGGATGGAAACGAGGAGGTAGTGGCGGTGGGGATGCAATATGAGTAGGAGTGGCCACGAGGGCAGTATGAGTCGACGAGGGGGAAGTAGTAGTTGGCGAGGGTGTAGTAGTGGTCGAGGAGGGTGAAATCTGCAGTAACCTAGGGACTCTAATGATATATCGATCCCTCTTAGCCTTCCCCTTCCCATTATCACCGCTAGACGGTGTGGGGCAGAGCGAGGCGAATGAGGTCCTCCTAATGACATATCTATATTTATAGAAAAAAATATAAAACAAATAATGATAAAACAAATAATGATACCGAATCAAAGATTTACGAATCAAAATAACATAGATGAATTGCATAAACATATAATTGTTAAGATTTCACATAAAATTTGTCAAGTCTTACAATTAATTCCATAATCAAACAATTATATTACAATTAACTTATTTAGGAATAAATTTCCTATCAGACTCGAACACACCATCTTATTCAAAATCTAACTCTTTGTCTTCTTCCATAGAGCGTCAACTTCAATTTCTTCATTCGATGATGAATGCAACGACGACTGGTGTTGCGACTAGCGTGACTAGAAGGAAAATGAGAGTTTTTTTTTCCTTTTGATATGGCGTCACCACCAAAGTTTTTTTTATAGGGAAACATTGAGAAAACCCTTCTTGAAAAGTGAATGGTCTTTCTTTTAGAAACAGAGATTGAATAGGGTTCGGGAGTCGATTATGTCTAGGAAAGGCATAAGTTAATATCCTCACGACACTATAGATCATCCATCGTTACGACAGTTACCCTTAGATTGTGCCAATTAAAATTACCCCTTCTATTATTTAATTTTTAGAGAAAAAAATGAGAATCATCAAACTGTACAATTAAAATGGATCGGATAGTAGGATCAACAAGCTGTTGTAGCTAAATTGATCTTTCCTGGATTTTTCGTAAGGCAGCTTTCGTAATTATAAATTTTAGCATAAACAGAAATTTCATTTCTAAAAAAAAAAGAACATTTTGGGAGATCAAGCTCTATAAGCATAGACCTATCTTGAATATTAATTTGAGAAGTGAATTAAAAAAAAAGAATTTAAAAGTCATTTTTATTTTTAGTGTAAAAAGTATTTTTGTTTATAAAATGAAACTTTCGGGATGTCAAGTTGTAGAAACTAAGACATCTCTCAAACGACGGATAAATCAACAAGTGAACACTACTTGATTCCCCATTTTTATTGAAATGATTTTATTTTATTTTTAAGAAGTAGATTATTCCATTTAAAAAAAAAGAAGGATATTAATTCTTTCTCATATTTATTTTCTACCTTCTAATGTGAATAGAAATTTTATTTCTAAAAGAAGTTTTGAGAGTTCAAGTAGAAGAAACTTAGGCATCTCTCAAACGGTTGAGGAATCAATTAATTGTACAACTAATTGAATCCCATTTTATCGAATTTTATTTTAAAGAGCAATTTAACTTACAAAAGGATTTCAATTTTTATCAAGGTTGTCCTTCAAAAAAGAATTTGTTATTGTTATTATTTATTTTAAAGAAAGAATTTGAATTTCAAAGCCAACAAATTATTAAAATTAAATTGGCTCTCTGCTTTTTTTTTTACTTCGCGGAAGTGGAGCTTGACGTATTGTCAGAAACACCACTAAAAGTTCATTTTCAAGAGTGATTGCGACATCATATTCATAAAAATACAAGCAACTAGTAAAATAATTGATTTTAATAATTTTCCTATTTAATAATTCTACCAAGTTAGTTTTTAATTCTTTTGCAACCTTCTATTTTCACTTGCTTTTCTTCTTTATTGTTGTTTTATTTAGTCACTCGCGAGTAAAAGAAAAATGGTGCAACATGTCAATATATTTAAACCTGCGCAAGCAAAGCAATGAAAAAAAAATGATAGAGACCCGCTGCACATAATAGATCGCACAATACATCAAGAAGGAATAAAATGAATGATCATCAACAGGGACATCGCATGAGCATTATAAGTTAAATACACATGTTAATCACAAAGTCAAGCAACTAAACAAATTTTAAATCAAGCCTAAAGTCCCTAACTTTTATCAACTCAATCCTAATTAAGCATCAAAGGGAAATTAATCAACTAGTCAACTGTAACAAGTGAAGTATGACCTGAATCAAACATTTTTCATCAAAACACATACAACATGGGTGAGCATGGAACTCCATAAATGACAGCATGTAAGCGGAAAAAAAATCACTACAATAACCCAGAAAATATTCAAAAGCTTCACAGCCATAGATATAAAATCCAATTCACACATTTCATGAAACAGTTAGTATCCTAACAAATTAAAGTCTTGCAATCAAGCATTATAGCAATTCAAGTATTGGCACAAGTCTAAATAAAACATAATACAAGCTATTAAAAATCATGAGAAATTTATATCAGTTTTCCAGGTATCTTAATATAAGCAAAGAGGTAAAGTTGTATTACCAAACAGAAATTCCAATGAGTGTGAGCAACTGTTGATGCACAAGTTACAAGCAACTTTCAACCTCTTTTCCTATGGGTCACAATAGTAAATAAAAAGTTGTGACAACAAGTTGCTCTCCAACTTGTGTTTCTGTTGATGGTAAATTTAATGCCATTAAATGCCTCTGCACTCGATGTCAGAAACGCACATGCATATGGGACTTCATGTCAGGTGAGTGAATCAGTTGTTTTAAGGACTCACGTTAAAAGTGAAATGACTCACTTTTAACGTCAGTTCAATAAACAACTGACGTTAAAAGTGAATATTTTAACGTCAGTTCTTCATTGAACTGACGTTAAAAGTAAGTCACTTCATTTTTAACTTCCGTTCTTTCATCAACAGACGTTAAAGGTTATTTTAATAATTTTTTTTATCTAGTATACGTACCCTTCCTCATTGCCTTCCTCAAAATTTCAGTTTCACAATTGCTTTGATGTTTTGTGTTTCTGTTTTGAAAACTAAAATATATGTGCGAAGTATAAGTTGAATCAATAACCCAAACCGGATCTCATTCATTGAAAGAGTTTAAAATCCTTTAAAATCCTATAAAAAGTTACATTGATAGGGTTTAAAATCCTAAACATTTGTTGAGGCTTCGTTCCCTTCACGGGTGAGCAAGAGAGGAGAGTCGAGCGACCGAGTTTTCCAGAGCGGCTGAGCAAGGGTGCACCCGATCTGTTTCAGCAATGGTCTTGGAACAGTCATTTGCTTCCAAAGATGACGTTCTGGTGCTGTAGTTGTCGATTCTCCGTAAAGATGATAAGGTGAGTAACTCACACTATGTGATTTACACAACCTTATCACCCATGTTATGTGATTTACACAACCTCAAAAGTTGTTTGACCATTAAGACAAAGACCTTTGAGTCTAGGAATAGGAAGAAATAGTGATGAAGTTAATCTCCACGGCAGAGCCATATTGTGAAGTAGAAAATTAAAAGGATGGAAGGAAGATTATAGGAGCAGGGGATGAAGTTACTAAGCTATTCTGATTTTCTTGAAAACTTACCTATAAACTTAATGCTCATTAAGAGGACTAAGTTACAAGGTGCATGGGTAAGTAGCACAGTAGTCAAAGGAATAAATTCTTGCAGAAACTTATACACCTTTAACGTTAGTTGTTTAATATTACTGACGTTAAAAGTGTTTTTAAAATAAAAAATATTTATTTTTAACGTCAGTTTTTTATACAACTGACGTTAAAAGTGTGGTTTTTACTTCAGTATAATAAATAGATGACGTAAATAATCCTATAAATTATAAACGTGCAGAATGAATATTGGAAATAATGTAATATACGGGAACTTGGCAGTCATAAATTAAGTTGACGTTAAAAATGAGGTGGTGGCAATATTTTGGCAGTCATATTTATTTTTAACGTCATTTTTTTATACACACTTTAAAAGTGTGGTTTTTACTTCAGTATAATAAATAGCTGACGTAAATAATCCTATAAATTATAAACGTGCAGAACGAATATTGGAAATAATGTAATATACGGGAACTTGGCAGTTGTGTAAAGAACTTGTGTAAATATTAAACAAGTTTATTTTTAATCTTCATTAATTAGCTTGAATTAGTAAACATATTCTTGTGATTTACATACATAAGAGGGTGTATTTACATACTGAAGAGGGTGTATTTACATACTGATACAGAAGAATGGCACTTTATATAGTCTCTCTGATTTTCTTGAAAACTTATCTATAAACTTAATGCTCATTAAGTGGATTAAGTTTCAAGGTGCATGGGTTAGCACAGTAGTCAAAGGAATGAATTTTTTTGCAGATATACACTTTTAACGTCAGTTGTCTTCAAAAACTGACGTTAAAAGTGCTTTTAAAATAAAAAATATTTATTTTCGACGTCGGTTGTTTAATACAACTGACGTTAAAAGTTTTATTTTTACTTCAATTAAATAAATAGTCAAAGAAATAATGTTTTTGGATAAAGGTATACACTTTTAACGTCAGTTTCTTAAGACAACTGACGTTAAATATACGACCTTTAACGTCAGTCTTTACAAACAACTGACGTCAAATGTTGTTTTATGTTGGTTTACACCCGCGCGCCTTCTTCACTTCGCTCTGTACGTCTCTTTTCTCTTTTCATCACGCTCAACCCTCACTCTCAATCCTCACTCTCACTCTCACTCTCACTCTGCCCTAATCGCGAGCTCATCTCCACCGCAACCACCGTGAGGGCTTCTTCGCCACCACCGTGAGGTACACTATTAACCCTAACTCTGTCTTTCCATTCATTCTTTGCAATAATTTGACATCTCTCTTTCCCCTTCCCGCGCACTAGCTCTCCTTGTCCCTCTTCTCTCAGTAACCACATCGAACGTTGGCCACCACTCGAGCTCCCCTCCCCACCACCACGCGAGCACCTATTTTTGGTGAGTCTTTAGGGCACATTTTTTTATTTTTGGTTTTGAGTGTATGTTGAAACTGTAGTCTCAGTAGTTGAAACTTGAAACCGTGAGTTTGAGTTGTTTGGAATGTACGTCTCTATTTTTGGTTTTGAGTGCATGTTGCTCTGCTGGTTGATCTGTCAAGGCCGTGATGCTCATCACGGCAAGTCCATGATCAGTTCTGCCTGTGATGGTCTGGTTCAGTTGGCACGTTACGGCCGTGATGGACATCACTGCCAGGCCGTGACCAATGCTTGGCAATCTTCAAAAACTATAGTTTTCAATCTCCCGTATTGTCCTTATATTGGATATATGTTTTGTATATCTACAGGACCTATCTAGTTATGGATCGTAGTTGGATGGTTTGTAAGCGCACTGGTGCTGAGTATTTGAAGGGGGTGGGAGAATTTATAGAATTTGCTCAAAGGAATGTTCCTAATAGTAATGGAATGTTCTGTTGTCCTTGTGTCAAGTGTTTGAATGCGAGGAAATGTACGGTGAAGGATATACGTACTCATTTGATTTGTGAAGGGATTTGCTTGAGTTATACAAGATGGATATGGCATGGTGATGTGTTGTTGAGTAGTACGACAAGTGTCTCCCAAAGTGAGGACGTTGACGTGGATATGGAGGATGATCGAGTAGAGGACATGATCCGTGATATTGGACAAGAATCTTTTCATCGAGCTCATGTGTATGATAGGTTGTGCGGTGATGCGGATAAGCCTTTATATCCAGGGTGTACTACTCATACACGGTTGTCGGCGGTGCTAAAATTGGTTTGTGTGAAGGCGAGAAATGGTTGGACCGATAAAAGCTTCACGGAATTGCTTGAAGTGTTGAAAGACTTGCTTCCGGAGGATAACACATTGCCTGACCGTAACTATGAGGCCAAGAAGGTATTGTGTCCTACGGGTATGGAGTATAAGAAGATACACGCATGCCCCAATGATTTCATATTGTACACCGGTGTTCATGAAGACAATCACGATTGCCCCAAATGTGGGTTATCACGATACAAAGTGAAGGGTGGTGATGATGATGATGATCTTGATGATGTGAGAAAAAAGGGTCCTCCTGCGAAGGTGTTGTGGTATCTTCCAATAATTCCAAGGTTCAAGCGATTGTTTGCCAATACGAAAGATGCGAAGAATCTTAGATGGCATAATGATGAGAGGAAACGTGATGGAAAGGTTCGTCATCCTGCTGATTCTATTCAATGGAAGAATATCGATACTATGTTTCCGGATTTCGCCGATGAGCCAAGAAACCTAAGGATTGGACTTGCTACGGATGGAATGAATCCTTATGGTAACATGAGTAGTATTCATAGTTCATGGCCTGTTCTTTTGGTAATTTACAACATGCCCCCTTGGTTTTGCATGAAGCGCAAATACATGATGTTGTCTATGATGATTTCGGGCCCAAAGCAACCGGGAAATGACTTAGATGTTTATCTAGGTCCCTTGATTGAAGACTTGAAAACGCTGTGGGTGGAATGTGTTGATGTAGTTGATGGGTATTCTCATGAGACTTTCAAGCTTCGTGCCATGTTATTTTGCACCATCAACGACTTTCCAGCATACGGTAACTTGTCCGGGTACAGTGTCAAGGGGCATAAAGCATGCCCTATATGAGAAGAAGGCACATGCTACACTCAGTTGCATCATGGAAAGAAGACGGTTTACCTTGGGCATCGGAGATTTATTAGACGTGCTCACCCATATCGTAAGATGAAAAAAGCTTTTAATGGATGCCAAGAGACAGAAGAAGCGCTGACGGCCTTAATTGGAGAGCAGGTTTATCAGAGGGTAAAGGGCATCGATGTTATATTCAGCAAGTCCAAAAAGAAAGGTAAAGCTGCTGAGAAAAACATATGGAAGAAGAGGTCGATATTCTTTGATCTTCCATACTGGCGCAAGCTTGATGTCGATTCTTTGCATT